>JARHVA010001471.1:580000-845000 GCA_037957365.1 Torreya grandis
TCTTATTTCATCCAACTCATTATAGGAAAGCATGAGTTTGAAAAATGGGTCTAAGATGATGGCATAATTTTTATTCTTCAAATTATAATGCCAAAATTTTTGATATCTTTGATCAAGGAATATATATATTTTTCAATCATAGAGTATGTCAACTTTATATCCTTTAGATTTGTTCTCATGAACACAATGATATGTTCATTATCTTTCACCTTTTGTATAAGCATTATAGTAATAATATGATCTAAGGTGAATTAATAAAGATATAAATCTTTAGTGAAAGATAGACTAATCAGAAATTGATCTTGGGCTATTAAATTATTGATGTCTAAAATGGCTTTCCTAGACTCTATTGCCTACTCTATCTTAGCATCTTACTTCAACCTAGCGTTAAATGGCTTGGCAATCTCAACAAAACTAGAAATAAATTTCTCATAAAATTAATCTTCCCAAAGAAATATTTTAGATCTTTCTTTCTGTTAGTTGGGGTCAACTTAGAAATGGTTTGAATCTATTATGGATAGATGGATATCCCATCTTTAGTGATGATATGTCCCAACAACTTTCCTACATTAACTCCAAATATGCTCTTCTTTGGATTCAAAGAGACCCTATATCTTTTACATCTATTAAGGACTTTTTGTAGATGTTATATGTGATCATCTCTATCTTTTGAAAACATAATGAATTCATCCATATATATGATGATACACTTCCCCACCAACCTTTGAAATGGAAAATCCATTTATCTATGGAATGTGACTCCTACATTAATTAGGATTAATGACATCTTTTTATATTCAAAAGTTCCCCACTTGGTGGTGAAGGTAGTCTTCATCCAATATTCTACTTTAGCCAGTATGTGACTATAGGCTGAAGATTCATCAAAGAAAGACATCATCTCAAATACACTTACCATCTGAATTACCTAATCCAAAGAGGGTAGATGGTAATTTTCCTTTTTTGATGCTCTATTTAATTTTATAAAATCAACACAAAGTCTAATTTATTTTCTCTTCTTTCTAAATAGTACAATATTGGCTACTCAATTCAAATATCTAATTGGAGAAACAATTTTGGCATATAGTATCTTCTATAATTTAATGTGTATTGTTAGGATCCTATAGCTCACTCTGATACCAATTGTTAGTACCTTAGAGCTCAATTGATTATTATTGTATATAATCAACTAAACACGGAATTAAACTAGAAGTAATAAGTAACTAGAATTCAGAAACAACAAAGAATAGGATATATGAGAAACAATACAATCTGTATTAACACTCTTCCAGAAGGAAATACAATGAAGAAATCTCACTCTTCCCACACCCCTTGGGTGTCTAGTAATTCTCCCTCAAGATTTCTCTCTCTCTTTCAATTACAATTAACAATCAACTCAATACTGAGTTGTTGTTCCCTCCAGTGACAATAAACCCAATGGTTGTTGTTGCCTACCTTTACAGCAGATCTAACTAATCTTGCTTACCTGTAGATCTTCCTATTCTTGCACTCTTGCAGATCTCCTTCTAGATCTTACACCTGTAGATCTTCCTAGTCTTGCACCTTGCAGACCTACTTGATCTTACACTTGAGGATCTAAACCTTTAGTCCTTCTATGCTTAATTACAATACAGCCCCATGGGTCTCTTAAATAGATCCCAAACCAAACAATAATTAAAAACACAGACTCAAGACTAAAATTAGTCTTTAAATGCAAACTAACTGTTCATCTAAAATTAGAACAGTTCTAGAATGCATAGACGATCGACGTCGATCTCTGTCTATTTGGAGATGACCGATGCTAGCCAACTATAATCGATGTCAGTTACTGTGTAATTGGATATCACTAATTTTGGTTGGCCTGACTGACATCAGTTACTCTGTAACTTAGTAACCTCCACATTTGCATAATCAGTGAAGCTTTTAGCTCCACAACTTAACAATCTCCCACTTGGAGATAAACAGTTGCACCTGTACCTGTACCTGTACAACAACATCCTCTAATTTGTTTCTTGCTTGTCTCCCCATCTTCAAGTTCAGTCTTGAAGACCAACAAAAGTTGAATGAAGATTCAACTTCTCCTTTATTCTTGGCTTTGTTAACATACATGCAGGGTTCTTATCTGTATGGATCTTTTCCAGCTTCAACTGTCCATCCTCCAATACCTTTGTAATGAAGTGGTACCTAAACTATATATATCTGGTTCTTGAATGAAAGGCTGAATCCTTTGCCAAATGAATTTCTCTTTGACTATCACTGTACAATCTACAACTCTCTTGCTCTTTTCCCAACTCTTCCATGAACCAAGTCATCCATATCATTTCCTTGCTAGCCTCTGTGACTGTAACAACCTTCTGAAACTCTGAAATCTGACTAACTACCATTCCACCAACAGTGAACACATATCCTGTGGTGCTTCTCCTGCCATCCAAGTCCCCTGCCATATCCGAATCTACATACCCATGTAGAGAAGTGTTTGACCCTGCATAGCATAAATACCTACTGTTGGTCCCTCTCAGATATCTAAGAATCCACTGAGCTACTTTCCAATGCTCCTTTCCTGAATTGGCCATAAACTTGCTGACAACTCCCACTTCTTGGGCAATATCAGGTCTAGTACATACCATGTACTCAACCTCATCATGTGATTTAGGACACTATTCTAAGCTCAACTTTAGCCATAGGTGTGCTTACCGGTTTTGCATCCTACAAATTGAACCTCTCCACTACCTTATTCACATAATCCTCTTGAGACAAAATCAGCCTGTGATTTTCCCTATCTCTATAAATACTCATGCCAAGGATTGATGCTCCTAAATCCTTCATGGCACATGTCTGAGCTAATTTTACCTTTAGCTCAGTAATCTCCTGCATGTGTGAACTTGCAACAAGCATATCATCCACATACAGTAACAAGATAATGTAGCTACTATTATCCAAACTGGTAAAATAAACACAATGGTCACATTGACATTGACTAAAGCCATGCTTTGTCATAAACCTGTCAAACTTCAAATACCATTATCTTGGAGCTTGCTCAAGACCATATAACCTGGCCTTCTATCTCACCTATCCATTCTCTCCTTTCTTTAACCTGTAAATCCATTCGTCTCTCAGTGCTTTCTTTTCAGCTGGCAAATCAACCAAATCCCACATTTGGTTCTCTTCCAAGGAATCAATTTCCTCATTCATGCCATGCTCCCACTGTTTCCTGAATTCTACCTGTATTGCCTCATCAAAACTTTTTGGTTCTCCACCATCAGTGAGCAACATGTAGTATAAATAAGGGGAATAACAAATTTGAGGCTTACTTACCCTTTCAGACCTCCTCATGGGCGTTTAAGACTCCTTGACAGCTTGCTATCCACCCAAATTTTGTTCTAATAGTGACCGATCCTGGTCATCTCTCAATCTGCACCCAACTTGATCGATGTCGGTTCTCACCTGATCGACATTGGTTTCCACCTACCCACTGACATCATTTTCTTGATCGACATCGGTGTCCACCTGTCTGACATCACAGACCTCTGGTCTCCACCATACCGACGTTGGTTCCTGCCTGAACGACGTTTGTCTCTGCTTGACCAATGTCGGTGTCTATGTTTTCCTATGAGTGATGATTTTTACTCACAAACTCATTTTGGAACATAACCTTTTCCAAATCAACATTGCTCTGCTCAGAATTATTCAGCCTCTTGAGCTGATCTCTGTCCATCACCTTCTCATTGAAAACCAAGGCTTTCCAATTCTTAAACGTGTCAAAAACATTAGATTTCCTCTTTATGCAATAAACCCATACCTTTCTTGTAGCATCATCAATGAAATAAACATAGCATTGTGATCCTCTAATAGAAGCTCCCTGAGCTGATCCCCACATGTTTGTGTGAACAAGCTCTAACATGTGCTTCTTCTTTGTTGACCCAGTCTTGAGAAACCTCACTTTCTCCTATTTCCCAAACATATAATGCTCATATAAATCTAGATCTATCAAATCTAAAAGCTTACCTTTTGACTTAAGAACATCCATTCCCTTCTCACTCATGTGACCAAGCCTACAGAGCCACATCTTTGCATCTACATCTGAAGTAGATAAAATAGAAGGAGAATTAGTAATACAAGTAGATAGATAAAGTGTACCTACTTTCTTACCTCTTGCTAATACAAGTGCACCCTTGGAAACTTTCCAAGATTTCGTTGTGAGAGTTACTATGCAACCCTCATCACCCAACTTTCCTACAGAAATTAGACTCCTCTTCAGGATGGAAACATGCATGACATCCTTCAACACCCATATGTTGTCAGTCTGCAATTTCAGCTGCACTTTCCCTTTGCCAACAATTTGACAAGGCTCACCATCCCCTAAATAAGCTTTTCCAAAGTCTCTATGGACATAATCATGGAAAAAATCTCTATTTGGGGTTGCATGGAAAGAAGCACTAGAATCTAAAACCCATGATTCTCCCTAACTATCCAAAGAAAATGTAAGAGCATCCTGTGTAACAATACCTGCAACATCTGCTTCTTTATTACCTTCATGCTGATCTTCTTTCAACCAACAATATTTATTTGCATGTCCTTTCTTTCCACAATTCCAGCAGGTGATACTTCCATTTCTAGGTTTGGATCTACTGCCTATCTTTTACCTTGATTTCCCTTTGCTCTTCTCTCTTTGCTTTCCCCTACTTTCAATACTTAAAGCATTACCTGATGTTTCCCCTGTGCTTTTCCTGTGAATTTCTTCATTCAAGATTACACTAACAACATCATCAACTTTCAAGATATTTGAAGTAGATGCAGTATTACTTACTACCATTACTAAGCTATTCCAACTTTTAGGTAAAGAGCATAAGATTAAGAGAGCCTTAATTTCATCATCAAAAACTATTTTGACTGAATTTAACTGGTTTACTAAACCATGGAAATCACTAAGATGACTATATACCAATCCACCTTCCTGCATTTGCAAATTAAATAATTGCTTCATATGAAATACCTTATTCGAAGCTGAGGGTTTTTCATATAAATTTGCCAAAGATTCCATTAACTCTACCATTGTCTTTGCCTGTGATAAGTTGGAGATCACAGATGATGCCACGCTCAACCTTATAGATCCTAGAGCCTTTCTATCAAGAACATTCCATTCTTCATCTTGCATATCTGTGGGCTTGCTTGCAACCCCACCCAACGGTAAGTACAGATCTTTCTGATACAGATAATCTTCTATCTGCATCCTCCATAATTGATAATTCTTGCCATTGAATTTCTCCATTCTTAGTTTACTTTTTTCTGCCATTGCTTTACTCCCACTCAATCAGAAACCCCTGAGAGTGAACCTGTAATCAACAAACACTAACCTACTCTACCACTTGTTAGTGATCCTAGCTCTGATACCACCTGTTAGGATCCTGTAGCTCACTCTGATACCAATTGTTAGTACCTTAGAGCTCAATTGATTACTATTGTATATAAGCAACTAAACACGGAATTAAACCAGAAGTAATAAGTAACTAGAATTTAGAAACAACAAAGAATATGATATATGAGAAACAATACAATCTATATTAACACTCTTCCAGAAGGAAATACAATGAAGAAATCTCACTCTTCCCACACCTCTTGGGTGTCCAGTAATTCTCCCTCAAGATTTTTCTCTCTCTCTCAATTACAATCAACAATCAACTCAATACCAAGTTGTTGTTCCCTCCAGTGACAATCAACCCAATGGTTGTTGTTGCCTACCTTTACAGTAGATCTAACTGATCTTGCTTACCTATAGATCTTCTTGGTCTTGCACTCTTGTAGACCACCTTCTAGATCTTACACCTGTAGATCCTCCTAGTCTTGCACCTTGCAGACCTACTTGATCTTACACTTGAGGATCTAAACCTTTAGTCCTTCTATGCTTAATTACAATACAACCCCATGGGTCTCTTAAATAGATCCCAAACCAAAAAAAAATTAGAAATGTAGACTCAAGACTAAAATTAGTCTTTACATGCAAACTAATTGTTCATCTAAAATTAGAATAGTTCTGGAATGCACAGACGACTAATGTTGGTCTCTATCTGTCTGGAGATGACCGACGTCAGTTCCTGTCTAACCGATGCCGGCTGACTATAACCGATGTCAGTTACTGTGTAACTGGATATCACCAATGTCAGTTGGCTTGACCGACGTCGGTTACTCTGTAACTCAGCAACTGCCACATTTGCATAATCAGTGAAGCTTTTAGCTCCACAACTTAACATGTATAATAGGTTCTAAGATTGGATTCACTAGCCTATATCTTTGCCTGAATAATTTTAGGTCATCATATGTCCATGCAATGACATCATTATATTCTTCTAGTAATCTCCTCATTTTTTTATTTTCATCCTTCATGTAACTCAAGCCAACATTCACAAACTAGGGATGTTGGTGAGTTCCCAAATTCTCTTTGATGAAATCAGATTTTATTGCTTTGAACTATTTTTTATTTTGACCTAGGGATATACATCGAAAACTTGCTTCAAGGAGGCCATGCCTAGATGGATGTGGTTTTCCTTTAGTTTCAAAATTCCATCTTCTCCGAAGTTTGTAACCTACATCAGCTCAACATCTTATTCATTTATTATCTAGACTTCAAAAGCACTAGAATTATTCATGAATTGCATAATTTATTAGTCACCCTCAAACACATGAAATTTGTCCACATTATCTTGGATATAAGGGTAAGGAACCAAATCCATTAATAACTTCTACATTGTTGACTCCTGGATTGGTACCAAATTAATAGTTGAGGTTGATAGTAAATCAGTCATCTAGTTATGCTCTATAGGGATAGATTCAATGTTGAACCCTTCAAAGGACTCAATCAAGTCCCAAGATTTATGTTTTTACTTATTTAGGTAAGTGATCTTACACTGATATTTATTCCTGGTCTAATTAACCATAAGTTTAGAAGCACCAAAGGTATATAATAATTTAACATTGGGCTTGAGTGAAAATTGTATGCCTAGGATTAGATCTTCATATTTTGCTCTATTTTTGGGGCATAAAAACTACAGCCTGTAAGTATCAAGGTAATTCATACCATTCAGATCTATTAGGGACATGTCAACACTAGAACCTTGTTTTGACTAGGCTTTGATGAAATGAAGAGTCCACAACTGAAATGGACCTTCAAATTCTAATTCATGCAATTCATTTTCTTATCTATTTCTAAATGTGTATACACCTGCATGTAAATATATGAAGTCTACCTTTCAATTCATTGCATTGTACTCAATGATTATATGTCTCATATTTGGTTCATGGTCCACTCAAATCTAGTTGGATACCCCATTATATGGAAACCATTTGTGTGATAATTTAGTCTCTATATACTCATTCAATGTCTTAGACCAATCATGGCTTAGCAATTTATCATAAGCTTCTAGAATGTCAACTAACAAGATGTTAATGGTTTGCTGCACATGCAGCTCAAATTCCAAGTGAATGGTCATGTCTATAAATTTTCTAACACATGGGACCTCAGACTTATCCAATTTTAACACAACTATCGTTGAATTTTTAGGGGTCAAGCCTAACTTGTGGCATATACCTGTCAGCATCATATTATCTAAGGCAGCTAAGTCAACAAAGTAATTTTCCATGTTCCTTATGAATATTCACATAGTTAAAAGAAACAATAGTTGTTGGATATTTTTCAATGATGTCATGATGATGTCATTAAGGTTTTTAGGTGAGTGGATGAAGATCCTTGATAGTCTAAGTGACAATGACAAAGTGTGCAATGTGTTTGTCCTAATATTCTTGAAGAAGGCTTGGTTGATTTTTAGAGTTTGCATGATTATAGATGTCCAAGGATGAGTATGGTAATCTAAGGATATAAAATAGGTCCTTAATATGTTTTCCATTCTTTCAGTGCTTATGTGTATGTGTGGATTTAATCTGGTCGATCATTTTTGTCATCTAGACATTTTAGATCTAGTGGTAAAAAATTTGAGTAGGTAGTTTGATGATGTCACCATTACCACATGTGGATTAGTCAAGGGGAATTGGTCATATGGTTATGAAAAAATTTGTGCCTAGATCTTATGCACTAAATTTTAGATCATGCACCAAATCATGTCAGAAGATATGTAACTACCAAGTTGGGTTCCCAGGTAGTTTGATAGTGGTTTCCCATACTTAGTCAAATTTCCATGATGTAAGAAAGAGCTAAGTAATTAGTTTGGTGATGGAATATATCACATGTGTGGATGTTTCAAGATAATTTGATCATATGGGTTTGTTCATTTTTATACATAATTAATTTGTACTAAATTTTAGATCATGCATTCAAGAGCATCCAAAGATATGCATGTGCAAAGTTAGCCTTCCACGTAATTCCTAACATTATTGGCTCTATGACAAAAAAAATCAGAGTGATAAAATTAATTTCATTATATCTCACTCATGCAAAGGTTTCAAGAGTAATTTGACAAATGGTTTGATTCTCCCATGTGAAGAGATCATATGGTCCAAATCTTAGAACATACGCTTGAGAAAATAAAAAGATATAGAGGTGCAAATTTAACCTTATAGATAGTTTGTAAAGGTTCCCATACTTAGCCATTTTTTCACAATTTAAATTTTTAGAAACATCGATGGATTTCATTGCTCCAAGAAGTCAAGAATAATTGAGATGGTGTTAAGGGTTCAATGTGTAACACTGAATAATGATAAAGATCAAGATTCTTGCAAGGATCAATGGTGAGAGGGTGATCATACAGATAGAGATCAATGGCATGATTTAATGTCAATAGGTCAAAGTGATAGTTTTATATCATAGTTAAAGCTAGGATAATCTCGAAGAGATCAACAAAGTGCATGAGCTCAAAGTTTCTAGATTACACGAGATGAGGTCAATTGTTTGAGGGTTAACATTTAGGTATTGGTGTACTATGCATTAAATTTTAGAGAAGATAAATGGTTCATGTTTAATCTGAGCAGTGAGGACATGAGATGTGAGCATAGTGTTTGAGGTTTAACTATGACCATTTTCTTTTGAATATTTGAATTTGCAAAGGAAAAATTAGTTCTCTATATTTTGGCTATATCTTTTGATCTATACAGAATTTTCTCATGGTGTAAAAATCAAACTTGTAGAGGACTCAAAAGCACATCTGTGAATATATATTTAAAGATATAAAAGTGTGTATAGACATATTTATTAAGTTTCAAATTTTATTATGTGTTCATGTGTATTCTGTAAGTAACATGAAAAGATTATTTGAGCTTGTTTTGATATTCTTTTGATGTATTTTGATGAATAGGTTATTAGGGAGTGGTTTAGAATCCAAGAGGATGATCTATGTGCATTACGAATGTTTGAGAAATCATATTCAATATGAAAAAATGTTTATAAGTCAATTGTGTATTCATTCATGGTGACTGTGTGCACAAAATGTTGTTTAAGCAAATTGTGTTTAAGCAAAAGGGTACTAAGTTGGTTGTTGGAAATTAATGGGGAGCTATAGATCATATGGAATGGGTCCATGCTTTTTAAATGGGTCCTATGTTATTGTTTTGTTTGATGAAGTGCTAAATGGGTGAATATCTCTCCTTGAGACTTATATGAGCTAAAAGGGCCTAATTGAAAGGTGTGGTTGCTTAAGGGTGACCCATAGATGTTGTGGCAGACCTATGAAGATTGTATTGAGTTTTGTCTTCATATAATATATGCATTAAGTTTTAAGTCATGCCTAATGGCCAACCAAGATGCTTATAATCATGATAGCTATATAAATGGTGAAACCAAATGTGTTGGTTTCTAGACTTCAAGAGAGACTTATGTGTGGAATTTGCATTTGAGAGTATAGTGTTGTGAAATGAAGGAAAGGGTGGGTCCCTTATGTATCAGATGAAGAGTAGAATAGATTGAAAACTATTTATATGACATGAAGGTCATAATTTTGGTTGCATAATAGTTCTCTTGTTATTTGAGTATGAGTGAAGGTGAAGAGTGATAATCAGAGGTCCATAATTAGATGTTAAAGACATCATTTCAAAGTTAGATGTGTTCATACATGTTATTATGGTAGCTCAACATCTAAGGGGGTTAAAACCTCCTTGTAAGGTGAAATTTGATAAAGGTCTAGTTATTGTGGCAACTCAGCGAGACAGTTGTGGTAGCACCTTGTGGTAATATAGTCTCACTAAATAAGGGATGGTAGTTCCTTGATCAATTGTATCTAGTCTAAATTGGTTCTTATTATTATAGGGCAATAGTCTGATTATAGTTTCTAATGGGTTTTTTCCCCAAGAGGGTTTCTCACATATGTCATGTGTTATGTGATTGATCTTGCAATGTCTCTATTGCACACTTTGCTATGACTGATATGTATGATTCATGCATGCTTATGGTAATTGATTAAGAACTTGGAAGGATTTAAATTGAAGTTGGATTTCTCAGGCTCACTAATTCACCCTTCCCCCTGTCAGTGATTTTATCTCTAACAATATTACTTCAGGTTTATCTTTAAATAACATCACATTGGTATTGTAGCTTTGGACTTTTATAATGTAGAAGACCTTTTGGTTAGGGATTTTAGAAACAATTATCTTTCTTTGGTGATTTAATCTAGTTCATGCAAGGTGATATTGGATTTAATCTTCTTCATGCATTCAACAATGTTGTACCCTGCTTTGCTTTGTGTTTACGTGCTTTGCAACTACTCATCTCTCCTAGGGGGATGTGGGTTTTTTTTTGCCTAAGAATCCAAAGGATAAATAGCATTATTTTTTGGATGTGTTTAAGTATTAATTGGTTTCTTACTCCTCATATTATAGTTATTACTCTTAAACTACTAGAATTCATGAATCTCATCTATTTTATCCTCTAGTTCGTTATCATATTCCTTTGTAAATTGGAGATCATAGGTCTCAAAGACCATTTTTGTATTGGGTTGTTTAGGATCAATAGAGGAAGAAGGTTTTGTTTGATGTGTATAGTTTTCTTGCCTATCCATTTCCTTTTAAAAGATCTCCAAGGTGGTGCATAACTTGATTCAGACAATCTCATCATATTCCCTAGTGTTACGAACCCTTCACCAATTAGGAAGGGTTACTTCCATAATATTGATCTCTAACATCTTATTATATGGGACTTGATTTTATTGATTATTTCTAAACCTAGTGAAATGTATGTTATATCTATATAATCTAAAGATTTGATTGGTGTTTTGTCCTCTAGTGTTACTTGTGCATGTATACATGTTCAAAAACTCATTGTTGAGTTTATGGACCATCCTCTAGATTGATTCCAATTCTATTTTTGTGAAATTATAATTATTAACCTATGTTATAATCATATTAATTAGTATTAACGATTTATTTAGTCTTTGTTAGTTAGGCATAGATTTATTCACAAATCTAAGGTGTTGATTGGGTAGGTCTTAGGTTTAGGGCAACTGGTTATAAACCATATTCTAGTTTTGGCTATAGTGTTTTATTTGTATTTTGAATTGGACTAAAATCAATAAAAATAGGGCTAATAATGAGTGGGGCTAAATACTGCATCTGAGATTTTAATTATTTGTCTACATTTATAGTTTTGAAATAAGCCAAAGGAAATATATCAATACCAACAACTCTGTATAAAAATAGATAGTAGTCATAGGGTATAGATTATTCTTGTACATCTCTAAATACAAATCCTTATTAGGTGTGTAAGTAGTCTCAAGTTATTATACATCTTATAAAATATAGCATTGAAGGCTTAGATTAGCTCATTGGGTTCTCTCCTCATACTTACAAATTATTGATACATAATACTTGCATCAGTGACCTAGCCAACTTGTGTCAAGAAGATGGATTGACAATCATTAAAAGATGTAATTGAACCTTCTAGGAGATTGACAACTAGTCATAAGATGTGTCTTGGAATGTGAAGGGAAATAGTCTACATGTTGCATCCTCGTGTGTTACATTTAATATTATGAAGGTAGTTTTGAAGGCCTTGATGTGTAATTTTACAGTCTTTCATATCGAGGGATAAAAGGAAGGTATATGTTTCTCAAGATTATTAAGTAATTCATAGACAACTACTACAACATTAATAACAAAACCAATCAGCCAAGTCTGAGCCTAAATTAAAACTTAGATTTTAGGCTAAATATGGGCCATCATGAGTAATGAAAGGAGGGGTTACCTTTTAGAGAGAATGATTGTGCTCAAGGTTCTCTCCAAACTTATTTATCAAACCTAAATTATCTATGGATTTCCAAAGGTGGGAAAAATAATTTAGTGTCTGAGATTGACCCTTTAAGTATTTTGGGTGCTTTTAGTGCAACTCAAGTGACCATTTTTAAATAAAATATAGGCAAAGATTCAAGCCCTCCTTATAGCACTATATTTATGTTTACTCTATTGATGTGGATTTTATGTATAGTACATAAATTTTTATAAGATAACCTCTATCATTTAGGATCAGTGAAAGGATTTCACTCCAATACAATCTCAATTATAAGATATTCATTTTTATAATAACTTGTTTTTAGAAAAATGATGAGAAAAGTAGATTTGTTACCAAGGATGGGTCAGCTATGAATGAACCTATATATATTTCAAGTGGGTGAGAGGATGATTATTCTTACTAATGTGGGTAGGAATTTCAAAAGAAACACAAAAAAGAGTGAAAGGAAGAGGAAAAAAGAAGTTTGTGGACCACACAAGATGAGTCCTTTAAAGACCAACACTTAAACTCAGGTAGGATAATAAATCAAAATACCAATTTCTATTATAAACTACTATATCTCACTAAAAATAAAACACAATTAGGATTCAAAGGGAACCAACACATGATAAACTTAAACATGAAAAAGCAAAGGTTATAGTTTTTGTTAGATTATTATTTCACATCTATCAGTATGAAAAATACATTCAAATCATTTATATGTTAAAATGAATAACTATATTATAAATATAACTCATACATAAATAAATAGCTAACAATGTCATCTTATACAATCCATAAACTTAGAGAAGAAACAAGATTTGCACATCAAATCAAGTTAGTAGAACTTATCATAATTTCTTACTAATCTCAATAGCCAAAATTATCCTCCATGTGAAATAGAAAGATAAAATTATAAATAAGCTTGGGATGGGAAAGGCCTCATATCTTAAGTGAATTCTAATAATATAATTACAAAAATAGCACTATATGATAATCTCATGTACTACATGCATGTATAATACTAATCACTCGAAATAGAATTCTTCATCTAGAAATACAATATATACATGTTAAATAAATTTGGAACTAACAATTCCATCTCAACCAAACCATGAAAATATATATGTATAATTAGAAGGTGTTGATGTGATAACTTTAGAAGAATCCAAACTATAATAACATTGAATTGGAAGCTGACGAGGATGAAACTAGATTTGTAACTGAAGTTACAACTGAAATAGGTATTATAATTGATTATGAGCCCAAAGTAGTTACTAAAATTAGGGCATAAGTTAGCCTAGCCTAGGTGTGAACCAATGTATATTTGGAAAGCTGATTAGTCTAAGGTGGGGTTGGAATGATCCATGTTATTTTAGTTACTTGGTTATCTACCCCCATTTGAATATAAAATGCATGACTCATCTAGAAATTGATCTCTATGGTCTTAATATCAAAGAGAGCTCTGTGGAATAACTAAATAAGCTTATCCATCACTTTATTATGTATATCTAATATATATATATATATATATATATATATATATATATATATATATATATATATATATATATATAACCCTAATGTACTGTGACTTAGTCCCAATAATCTTATCTAATTTAGACACTTAAAAACTTCACATGATAGCTTTTGATGTCAAACTGCCTTTTGACCCTCATCCGACCTTGTGTCTAGTGGACCACCTATTCAATTAGACTCATTTACTAACTTGACCCTATCAAACTCATAACTTAACACATTTAACTAAACTATTTAATTCACCCTTTTTAACTTGATTTAAAGTCATTTTCTTCTAGTCCCTCGATCGTTGATGGTTAGCCTAACCATCGACGATTATCCTATTCATCGATGGCCAAGTCTCTAAGCCCGCTTTAAAGTTTTAAAACATTGAAAACTTTGTGTGAGATAAGTATCTCCCTAAATAGCAGCTTGCTATTAAAACTTGATTTTAAACAATCATGAATTTATAACTTTATCCCCCTATCAAATTAGTAACTTCCTCCATCCTAATTTACAACTTCATCCCACTAAAGGAGAGGAGGAGGAAGTGAAATAAATTGAAAATCCACAATTCACAATCTTGCATCCAAGCTCTTTTACATAAAGGTATCCAATATCCTTTCAACAAGCAATCGACATCATCAGAAACCTAAAGTTCTATCAAAATCACTTTCAAAATCCAAAGTACTATCACTTTGGCCAAATTGGCCCATCCTTCTATCATCATCTATCTAAAAAAGCTATAAGTAATTTATACTTATTTTCTTGGTTTATTTCATTTTTCACCTCCCTGCCCTATCCATACCTATCTACACCTTATTTACCATCCCTTAGATCTATAATAGGCCTTTATTTGACTAATTACCCAGTCTGCAACCTCTTTTTAAACATTCCTAAAAACATATAGGAAATCATTGATAGTTATCCCAAATATTGATGGTCACCTTAATCATTGATGTTAACCCAATTATTGATGATCAGCCCAACTACCGATGGTTCACCCCAACCATCGATGGTCACTGTATGAACTTTTTGACCAAAACTAGCAAGCAACAACCAATTATCAACCTCAATAAAAACCCTATTTTCTTGACCTCTATCACCTCACAGACCAGCAACAACAACCTGACCACATCTAAACCATATTTTGATAGTTTAGCATTCACCTAAATGGTGTCTTGGTAATCTAATACTTTTTATTGAATAGTAATCTAAGACTTTTTATTTATTAGTATTTATTTCACCTAAAATAAGTACTTTCATTTATATGTTATTCAAGTTTCCTTTCTTTTCATTTATATCAACTTAGCTATTACAAATAATGGATTGACAGCCTCCTAGTAAGCTTGTGTTTCTTAGATCTAGCTCACGCTAGGCGGTCCACTCTACCATCCATATAACAACCCTTTTTCTAGTGTCTTTCTTATCTACAGGTTATTCCTTCTGAGTCAAAGAGGAGTTCCCATCATTATCTAGATTCGTGTGTGCACTTTACTAGGTATTCTTCTACACACCCTATTGCTAGTTTCATTACTTGCTTTCAAAATTAGTAAATGACCATAAATTAATCTGAAACATCCATATTATTGTAGTTACTTCTTTATTTGCCTTCATTTGAAGATAAAATACATGACTCATCTATAAATTGATCTCTACAATCTTAATATCGAGGAGTACTCTTTGGAATAAATGAGTAAGCTTGTCCATTAGTTTCTTGTGTATATCTAATGTAGCTCTAACCCCAAATGTATAGTGACTTAATCTGAATAATCATGTCTCTTATAAAATCAACTAGCTACATTAGCTTATCATTGGTTCTGTAAACAATGTCCTCAACCTTTACTCTGAAGTTGTCCAATGTTCTTTGTAGAAGATTCTCCAAAACGGGATTCAGGACCAATTACCCATATGGAATGCTTATTTGAATAAATATTAATTATGTAAGGATATAAATAACTTCCCTCTCTTGGTTGGAAGATATTTAGACCAAATCTTGCATCTATTATTCCATTCCTGTATATTATCCCTCTTTGTAGTAATGTAATTATGCACCCAACTAACCTCAGATGTTGTCATCAAATTGAGGTGGGTATAATTCTTATTTCTCATTGTGTGCCTCATCAGTTAGTCTCCAATATGGTACTAGCAATGAGGTTGAATCTCAAGTAACTATTTTTGGTGTTCAACTTACAAACCAATGTGGCAATGACTCTTTAGTAAATGATGGATACTCAAAACTCATTCTGAAGGCTATTAGGAATCATCATACAAAGGCTTGACATCTCAAAAACATTCTCAATCCTATTTGACCTCTCCTTGACAATATGGTTTTTTGGTATGTATCCCATTGATTCTATGAAGCCAATAAACAAGATAACTTTCTTACCAATTGTGGGGTGGACCAACTTAAATAAGTGGCAATTGATAATGTGTATGACACTTGGTTGGATCTCTAATTTATTAACACTTAATGAATTCTTATCTTGTTTGGGTGTCATTTGTGTTCTCATGCTGATTTTTCCTTATGACTAGACTCATTAGAGATTTATCATGCACGTTCAATCCCTAACATAACTGCTCATTAATTTTTTGGACATGGCACCTTTTTGTAATTATGACTCACATGCTTATAGGGGATTTTTATTTCTCTACTTGGGTTTGATATGTTTTACATATTTTATTTAGTCTCTTAGCTTCAATATAATTCTTTTGAATCTTCTCTATGGATTTTAATATGCCTATCTCCTCCCCTTTCATGTTGATGTGTCCATAGAGGAGAGATGGATTTTTAAGAATCTATTTCTAATCAGAGGCTCGAGATGACTTTTTGGATTCCTTCTATAGAATTCTAGGAGGCTATTTGGCTCGTCATTGGGGAATTGTATCTATAATATCTATGGCACAACAAAAAAAAATTAGAGGTGGCATATTTTTTTTAGGGTATTTACTTTTAGTGGTTCAAAATCAAGAACAGGTTAGACTAGTGGTGAAGGCACTGGTGTAGAAGGAACTTTATGGTGATTTCTTAGGTTGGCTTAATTAGTTAGAGGTTGTGACTAATCAAGTCCTACATTTCTCAAGCTCCCATTATCTAGGATTAAACCCTTTGATAACTTTTCAATAATTAGAATCTCATTTTGTTCAATTACATGATGCTTTTATGGCATTCTTGGATGGCTCGTAGTCTTGCTTCCCTACAATATAATATTGTATTCCCTCTAATGCAATACTAGATTCAACCATTATCATCCCTTCATCTATTCAAGATTTTTTTTTGAAATTTATCCCATTTAAAAGGTGTCATGATACCTAGTTGCTTCTATTGGATTTGATCTATGGAAACAACTTTTGAAAAGGAAACTACCAGAGGCTTTACTAGTGGTCATGTGAAAAATTTGAGGGTTATGTCTTCTTACTTAATGTAGAGTAAGATAATGACTATGGTGGATATTATTGGCTTGTATGGTGTTTATATCCTAGAATATGTATTCCCATAGAATAATACAACCCAAGTTTTCTTGGCTAAATGTATGTTTCTAATTTGTTGTTTCTTTGTTGGTCATTCTTGCTTATTAGGGGTATTTTTTGCTTTGTGTATCTAATTTTTTTCCTCAATTTTTTTTGCTCTCCCTCTATGACTTGTGCTAGTATGGTCAACTCCATCATGTTTAAAATCCATTCCTTTTATTTGGTTTATCTCTTTTTGTATGGGTGAGGTCCCTTTCCCTCAATATAGATTAGATACATATATAATAACTCTGGAAATTAATTAAGAATGCAAATTCTTAATTAGAACCCAATTACCATCCAATAATACCAAACTAAGTACCCTAATTCAAAATTGGATGACATTTTATGATACGATGTTATCAATACTTAGAAGAAAGGTAGACAAGTTGAAGGAGGTTGATGACTGGTGTGGCCAAGTTGGATGAGGTTAATCACATGTATCATAGGTTTTTGTTTTTTATAGATTTATAAAATTATCCTTGTTGTGGAGATGAATATTTCTATAATCACAAAAAATCATAAGGGTTGGATGGAAAATGTGTTTCTCTGCTTTCACATTCACCATTCCATATGGAATGAATAAGGCCCAATGCTTCATCATGAAAGCATGTGATTTCAAGGTATAATCATGTTTCCACCATGAATGTTTACCTTCCTAGGAATTTTTAGTTAGTGTACACTTATAATTATGTATGCTATGACACATTTTTGTTTTAGTGGTTTAAATTAAAACACAAGGATTCATATCAAATCGACAATACATATTTTCACTATCAATAGTGGTACCAAGAAACGTATGCTTGGATAAGGAAAGAGGTTTTGATAATGTTATACATTAGATTCAAAGTTGTTGTAGACAATAATGAAAACAACCAACAATTGATAATGAAATATAACATCCCATTCTTAAATAATTCATTACCCTATGAAGTAACATAACTTCACTTTCCAGCATCACCTCCACCAAAAATGTTAGATTATTGTTACTTGAAACTTCATTCATAAAAGATGATAGATACGAGGTAAGTAGTGATGGGTTTTAGATGATGTATGGCTATTGATTTAGACTCTTTACTTCAAAAAAACCCATTATACGAAAACAAAAAAAATCACATCCCTTCCACCATCACCTCTACCAAAAATATTGAATTATTATTTTTTAATGTGTCATGAATAAAAAATGAGATGGACTTAATGATCATATATTTTGAGTGATGTACGACTGTTTAATTACATTGATTTAGTTTATAAAACCCCTTCACAAAAAATCAAGTAACACCCTTCCTAACATAACTTACACATTTAAAGAAACTACTAGTGTTAAAACATTTAAATATTGGATAACTAATGGAAAAAATAAATATATTCTCCCTTCCTAATAAAATTATTCTTAAATATTTTGTTAAATCTAAGAAACACTACATTATAAAATTCTAATCTAAATTTATTTTTCATCTTTTCAAAAGACCCAATCAAATAAATTTTGCAATAAATTAATATATACTCTATACTTTGGAGCCACTTCATTGGCTCGCATCTCTACAAAATGTAATAAAATATCTCATTCTCCATGGTATTAGTTGAGAACACTAATGACATTGATATACCACATTGACAATAAATAGTCTCCTCATAAAACCTAGGTGGGGGATAGAAAATCACTTAGGCCCTACCATATGGCCTCACCCTTGTGCTCAATATGTTTACATGTTGCACTACAATAAAAACACCTCCACATAAAATAAAATAATAAGTTTTATTATTTACAATAAAACTTTAGGTATAATTTATTTATGTAGTTATATAAAATATATATACTTTATTTCAATTGGACGATACATGAAAAGTATTTAATTCCACCAAAATAATTTAAAGAATGATATTTTGGTATGCTCTTTCCATTAATCTGAGCTCACATACAATTCATTGGGAAAAAATATATACATAAAATATAAATCTAATTAAAAATTATTAACCAAAAATAAAAAGATGGTTGATATAATTGTATTTTAATAAACACTAATCAATGAAAAATTAGGTAAAAATCAATATAGTATATTGTTTAATAGGTATAATTAAAGGTTAAACATGAAGATGATTATAATAAAGACATTAGTATACAAATTCACACAACTTTAATAATATATTGTGATACTACATTGAAATATAAAAATAATTTCATATCAATAATTTGTCTTAATAATAATATATATGATTTGTATTATTAATAAAAATTCAATTACAATCCAAAAAAATAAAAATATTATAATAATAAAAATCAAAAAAGTTATCACCATGAAAATAGCCAAATATAAAGTTAGACAATTAATTCACCATAATACTTACTACATTGAAATGTAAAATTACATTTATATTCAAATATAAAATACCAAAGATAAGTGCTCATAATCTACCATAAATATTGCCACATAAAAATATTCATTAAAAATATAACATGAGGAGTTAAGTGAGATGCCTTAGCAAAAATGACCAACCCACTTATAATCATACTTCTCTTGACCCTACTCCTTATGATTATATATCAGTTCACGTACAGACTACCAACCTTGGTTATCCTGCTTAGATTCGTAGGCCACTCACTTAGGCCTTTCTCTCATGATATTCTCATCCGTTATACATCCTTAGTCCATCTCGACCCTTTCTCATGCCAAACAGACTTTCTAAGGACCCCCTAAGACCCATTTGAGAAGTTGTTAACTTGCATGGACCCCTATTTGACCCAATCCATGGCTTAGGGAGGAAACCCATAGCCTAGTCCACATTTTTCCTTCAAAAACATTGTGGCCTAAGCTGTGGCCTAGGTAGAATGCATGAGAACATGTCCTGAAGGGACCCAAATGGCTAAAAATGTCTAGGTTTTTATGGTTTGGGTGATTAGGGTTAAGTTATATTGGTTTTTCTTCATTCATTCACCCTCTATATTCATCTATCTCTTATTATGACATCCTATTGTGACTCTTTTTCCCTCTCTTGACTCTCATGCCTTCTTGAATCTCTCTTGGTTCAATCTCGGCATTCTTGAGCTTGATTGTGGATAGAAAATCCCATATGTTGTTACACTCTTGCTTGGAGAATCCATTGCTACTCTTAGTTTTTATTACTTACTTTTTGGCTTTATCCCAATATCCTACATTTGTAATTGTACCTAGTTTGTGCTCTTACATCATTGCTAGTTCTCACTTCACCTGCTCTTTTCCTCTTGGCTCTTGGCTTGGACTTCAACTTGCACCTAACTTGGTCTTCTTCCTAAATTTATTTTTAGCTTGCATTCTTGGTTAGTATAACATCTACATTTCATATTTGAGCTTGATTTGAGGGAAATTTTATATGCAAAATGAAACTCCATTATTTTATCTAGTGTATATGTTAGGGTTTGAACTGTTTAGCGAAATAGTAATTTTATATGTTGCTTAGAGTAGTTTCTAAAGTTTATTACATTTTTATATGTTCAAAGAATACTTTCATGGATTGAAATGTTCCTTTGTTGATTACCATTGATCTTTTTGAAATCCTTTCTCTTTTCATAAGTAGAGACATACATATTCAAAACACACTAGAAAACTTGCTCAAACTCTCTCTCCCTCTCTTTCTAAAAACTAGAAACATTGCATGATTAGAAAATAGTAGTGTTTCTTTGAAAGGATAACTCAAATATAGAATATGCATGCTCTTGAACCCTTGATGGAAAACATATGTTTCATGAAAAATGTCTTTTTTGGCCTAAAAGTACCTTAATTACTAGATTACATTTCATTAGTTATCTCATTTCATTCATTATTGTTGCTTTCATTTTGTCTATACAACCAACAGTATAGTTTTAGTGACTTGATTTACTATGGTTGGATCTACTAGAGGTTATTTCATACTTTGTGCACTCATTTATACTAGCACCAACTTAGTTTACAAATCTATTTATATCCTAGTGCAAGCCAGCAAACTAGATAGCCACTATACACCTTTTGTAGCCTATAACACCCCTGAGCCTTCTAGCCTCTTAGTGGTTTGCTCTAGCACCCTACCAAACACTGGTGGTTTTATTTAGATTCTTGGAGATACATTTTGGCATGCTTTGTGGGATCTCACATATGGTTGTACATTAATTTTATCCTCTTTAGAACTCTCTTATCCAATCCCCTCTGATAGCCACAAGGTTTTGCTTTTAGTTGTGTTTTGGCTCTCCCTCTAGTTGTGTGATCTAGCCTTTAGGTTTTGTGTCCTCCTTGTTGGTTCTTTGAATATTTTACTTTTATATTATCTCCCATATTTATCTTGTTTCATTGCATCCATAGCCATCCTCTCACCCTTGGAATTCCAATTTCATTGGATTCAGGGTCTTACCCCTAAGCTCACTCATGAGTAGGCTAAGGATGCAATGGAATACCATAGACACCATAAGACATAAGAGGTTATATTGACTAAGCATAGTGACCTTAACCCTCTCATGTTTTACAGGGAACAATATTTTCAAATATGTAACCAACGAGCTCACTCATCTTTCCATAAGTTTGAGCATTATTTGTCCAAGGATACCTCCCTAAGACTTGAGCCTGATTCTCATTCACCCAGTCAAAGTGATGAGGATCCTCTTAAATCGATAGGTCCTAGTGAGTTACATGAAATCATAGATGATTTTCATATATACCTTTAGGTGAATGAAGTGTATCCCTCTTCCCCTAAGAGTAGGTGGTATGCTTCCTCTAGAGATAGAGATCATACCCAATCCAATTTGAGTGCCTTGACTAGTTCTTGTATGAGTCCCCCACCTCTTTCTTGGTAGGAGACTCTAAAAAAATAACCCCCACATGTCCATGTTGTGGGTAATAGGTATTCCCACTCAATGAGGTATCTTCATCATGAATATTTATCCCATCCTCTTAGTCCTTCCTTTAGACTTTTTGATGACCATACTGATTTTGATCATCATCTACAGACTAAAGATCCATGGGATTCCTATCAAGAGCATCAATACCTATAATTTTATCCTCATCTGATGGAACATGATTAGCATCATGGGGATTTTGGTCATCATAACCACCTCCATGAGTATACCACATCTTTCCATCATCCTCGTGAGGAATGTCACCTATCTTGTGGTCATTCCCCACCCCATGGTAGAGATGATTTCCACCATGAGCATCCTCCCTATCAAGATCTACCTCGACACCATCTTCTCCATAGCTATGGTTATTATGATTCCCATGGGCATAGGCAACATCATTACCATCATGATCCCCCTCTCAAAGCTCATCACCAACCTATTATCAATCGTGCTTATAAGGATCTCTTTTGGAATCATCTAGCACCTTGGGTGCATGTTATTCCCCTTCTTATGCCTATCCCTGAACTACCTAAGTTCAATGGGACTTGGGACTCTAGTCCCACAAAGCATATTATAGTATTCATGATGGTGTGTATGGATTAGGAATAAGATGAAGTCATGATGTTGAAGCTTTTCCCTCATTCTTTATGAGTTAAAGCTCTGGTTTGGTTTTAGAATTTGCTGCTAGATTCTCTCTCTAATTTTTAGCTCCTTTTGGATGACTTCCTCTAATATTTTGAAATCAACAGGACTTTCAACATCAACATCAAATCACTCACCTCTATAGCAAAGGCCAAAGGTAAGTCAAACTTTGATTTTGTGCGTAGGTGGCATTTAGCCATCTATATATGCAGAACCAAGTTCTTGGATGATTAGGTTTATGACATGTTCACATGAGCATTAAGGTGAGAGGATAACCTTGAGGTCCTCAAGTAATATCCCACCTCAAATTATGAAGCTAATAATGAGTGTCTGAAGATCAATTTTTTTGAGGTACATGCAAGCATGCATCTTGTATCTTCCCAAAATTCATCCTCTTCACATGATCACAATCATAATGTGATTGGTGATGGTGTCACTAATTCCCCTCCTAAGAATAAGGACAAGAATGATAGCCGTGAGGTCAATGATTTGAGTAAAATCTGGCTAAAAAAAGGCTTTTGAATCAAACATAAAAAATAACATACAATGTTTCCTTATGACCCCACCAAATTTTATAACTTCCATCAGATGAGGGGGCATAATGATAACAATTATGCCACCTATAATTCAAGTGTACAATCCTCACCTCTATCTTAGAGTTCTCCTCTTTTGGAACCAAACTATAAGTTAATTGTTTTCAAGGAGATTCTACTAGACCATGACAAGGAGAAGAAGAAGATGATGATGATGATGATGATTATGATGATGATGATGATGATGATGATGATGATGATGATGATGATGATGATGATGATGATGATGATGATGAAATCAAAGGTTAAATCCCCATGTTCCCCTTCTTTCTCTTCCACCTCTTCTAACTCCTCTTCCCAAGCTAACTTGAGAGGGAAATCCAAGTGCAAGAGTAGCAAGGTGGTTGATGATATCGACATTATCTCTACTAGTTATAAATACTTTGTCAACATACACTATGATCGAGACACCAACCCTATTAGAAAGACTAGTGGTGTTGAACCTCTCATCTATCCCATAGGGGTAGGGAACCCCAAAGTTAGATTTAACTTTCAATATAACATCCTTCCTCAGGCCAGACAATATCCTTACTCTGTCATAAAGGAGTTGGAGGGCCTTTTGACTAGGATCTCCATTTGGGACCTTTTTGGCCTTTGCACTGAGCAAAGGGGTCTCATCTTTGACAAGCTTGGTCTCCCTCATGAGGCTCTTTTGCATGATGATGTCAAATTTTATTTCAACTCTGACACACATGAGCACCTTCATCCTCTTATCTTATCTTTTGACCTAGCCTATTTGTTAGACACTTCAGTTCTTTCAAAGAGGGCACGTTTCCCTCTCTACATAGATACTTATATGGATGATTGCCACATCAAGAGATGCATTATCAATAAAGGAGCTACATTTAACATCATGCCCTTGTGTGTGTTCAACAAGCTTGGGATTAATCACAATAAGCTCTTTGATTCTTACCATAACTTCATTAGTTTCAACAATGACACGGTCACGCTAGTGGGGAACATGAAGAGATGGGTCAAGTTAGGCCCTAAGACCATCAAGATTGAGTTTTGTGTGTTAGATTTGGATCCTTCATATAATATGTTTTTTGGCCATCCCTGGACCATTGCTATGCAAGCCATCACCTTGACCACATTTCACATGGTTCAATTCATGCATGAAGGTAAGGTTCACACCATAGAGGCTAACCTAAATCCCTAGGCATTGCTTTATGAAAAGACAAATCCCTCAAGTGAGGCTTTTCTTGTCTCTTCATGGGGTTTTATGGGTGCCCACACACCCCCTACTATTGAATCTCATTTTCTCAAGGATGAACATTATGATCCAACTGAGTACTTAGCAACGTTCACTCTTTTAGAGTCTAGAATGCATTTGCCAACGCCCTCTTCTACTCCATGATGTCAAGCTAGCTCATTTCTTTTTGGAGATCTCTTCCAGGATGTCTCCCTAGATGTTGAGCTTCCCCTCTCATCATGTTTCTCCCATCAAAATATCATCTCTCTCAACACATCTCCCATGGATATTTATAGAGTTGTTGAGTCCAATCTTGAGCAATATTCCATCCATGATATAGCATGCAACCTGATCAATGACATGAGAGATTACAAAAAGCTCATTCCCATGCATTAGATATTTTTTCATCCTCTTACTTATTTGGGTTCATAGGTCTCATTCACCAATAATGATCCCACCTTTGGTACTCTTATGTTTTGGGTCATGACTGGTGAACCTAAGGATATAGATGCTCCATATCCTTCCTTCTGCCTTTTCCCTATTATTTAACCTCTTCATAGGCTAAGTAGTGGCTTGTCTTAGGGGTAGACCTTTAGTCAGAAATAATTTACAGCCTACACTCAGGGTTAGGCCTAAGCCTAGGCATGTGGTGCTTTGGTGAGCCTCAAAGATTACTAGAACACCCTCCCCAATCCCCCATTCAGACGATTGCCCCTCTCGTGGCATCCATCATCAGACCCTTATAGGTCTCCTTTATCATTTAGCCTATGTACTCATCCTTGGATACACCTTGGGATAGAAATAAAGTCTTTTACTTCTTTTATTTGATTGAGCTACAACTGGCTAGTTGTTATCCCTCTACTGACTCCCTCTTTCTTTTTCTATAGTGCTTATAGGTGATATGGGTTAGTGGTTATGGTTGCTTCTAATTTTATTTGGCCTTCCCTAGCTGGTATTCATCTATTATGGGCCTCTTACCACTCCTCCTCACCTCTCATTATGGTTGAAATTGAGACACTCCCTCATGGTTGACCCTCACACAATGATAATGGCTCTACTGATTGAGATGTCTTTCTTACCTCTAACACTCTTACTCCTCAAACTTTCACAAGAGAGTAACGTAACCTTGAATTAGTCATGGTCATAGTGAAATAATAAAATTATGTTTTGGCATACTCACAAACATTCTTTTCTTATCTCCCCCCTTCCCTTTCCTTTTTGGGCTAGTTTTAGGTCTTTCCAGGCTCCTCAAGCTTGGTTTTGGCCCTTTATGGCCTAGGCCATAGCTTTCTGGGCTAAATCACAACTTGGTAGTGGGACAAGCCATAAATTTTTCAACCTAGCAGTGGTTTAGGCCATGGGTTTACCAAGGTAGGTTGTGGTCTAGGCCAACAACCTTCTTTTTGCCCTTTGTAGGCCTCCATTTGGCTTTATTTTTGCTCTTGAAACCCCAAAACCTTCATCTTAAAGGTTTTAACCCATTATGGACATAATGAAAAAGTCTATTTATCTCTTTGAGGCTTCCTTGGGTCTATTTTGGGGTTGTTTTAGTCTCTTAAACCCTCAATTCCTCTAGCTTGTCAAGGTCATGTACTCCTTGTCAGATGCACCTCGTGGGCCCTTTTTGGGTGCTTTTTCCTATTTTTTCATTTTAGACCATGAGACCTCTATATTAAAGGTTTTAATATGTTCTAAGTGTATTTATAGCCTCTATTTTTTAATCTAAGGCTTCCTTGGGCCTACTTTATCCCTATTTTGGTCCTCGGGACCCCTTTCGAGTCCCCACTGACCTCCTAGGCTCATACACTTTCCATGGGTACCCAAGGATAGAAGTTAATTTTTGTACTTATTTTAGTTAGTAATTTCTCTAATTTCATATACTTGATCTGTTATAACTCCCTCTCTCTCTTTTTTTCATGGTTGTAGGTTTATGGTGTTATTTGGTTATAGTGGTTTGAGACTTGATTTGGTCTTGCCGATTGGTCTTTATCTTCTTCAAACTTCCCCCCACTTTCCCTAGTTTCCTCTTCCTATGATTGGTATTAGTCAACCACTTTGGTTGTGGATTGGTTACATTTTTTAACTCCCTTGTATAACTTGCTTACTTTGTTCTACATTTTGATAACCTTTTTATAGTTGCTAGTCCTATATCCTTGACCCCCATCATGGTGCACCTCTTAGTGGTGATTCACAAAAATAGTGGAAGTCAAGGCAACCTAGGTCTAATGGCTATGTCTTGGGTTATTGATGATATATGGGGCCATGAGTTTATTTCAACTAGTTATTTCTTGATTAGTGAGATGAATTATACCGTCGAGTATCATGTAATCATTATCACCTTGATCAATGCCTACGAGTTAGGTGTATGATATGTGAAATTATTCTCCAACTCACTCTTAATCAAGTCTCAACTCACTAGTGGCAAGGTTGTCCTTAGCTCTGAGTTATTCCCCCTCTTTGAAGTAGTGCACTATTTTTTTTCCTTCTTTGAGGATGTCCAATTCACCCATATCCCTCATAGGGAGAACACTAGGGATGATGACTTAGTGAATGTAATTATAGATAGTATGATTTGATTTGATATCACTTGTGTTCCCTATTTATAGGAGTTGGAGTTAGATTCTAGATTATGTAGCATTTATACTTTCACCTATGGATCGTGTCATCGACACTCTTCTACCGTCATCCTTATCTAGTAAGTGTAGGTAATATTTTATTTTTATTTTTTTAGTAATTACTTTTCTTTGCTTTGGTGAGGCTTCCAATTACTTTATAACAGTCCTTATTCATTCAAACATTAACTTTTTGTACCTTAGCGGCATATGTAATCATACTTCTTATGACCCTACTCCTCCCTATGATTATATATCACCTCATGTGTAGACTGCCAACCTTAGTTATCCTACTTAGATTCTTGGACCTTTCCTATATTAAATTCTCATCCCCCATACATCCTCAATCCATTGCGACCCTTTCTCATGCCAAATGGACTCTCTAGGGAACCCAAGGGACCTATTCAAGAAGTTGTTGACTTGCATGAGTCCCTGTTTAACCTAGGCCATGGATTATGGAGGAAACCTATAGCCTATGCCACATGTTTCCTTTATGAAATCCATATCCTAGGATGTGGCCTAGGTAGAATGCATAAAAAAGTGTCATGAAGGGACACAAACAACTAAAAATAGCTAGGTTTTTGTGGTTTAGGGGATTAAGGCTGAGTTATATTAGATTTTCCTCACTCATTCACCCTCTCTATTCATCTCTCTCTTCTAATTACATCCTCTTATGATTTTTGTTCCCTCTTTCGACCCTCATGACTTATTGAATCTCTCTTGGTTCATTCTTGGCATTATTGAGCTTGAATGGGGATAAAGAATCCCATATGTTGCTACACTCTTTTTTGGAGACTCCATTGCTTCTCTCAATTATTCCTACTTCCTTGTTAGCTTAATCTTAAGCTCCTATATTTGGCATTGTATCTAATTTGTGTACTTGGTTGGATCTCTTACACCATTGCTAGTTATCACTTCACCTCCTCCTTTGTTTTTGGCTCTTATCTTGGACTTTAGCTTGCACCTATCTTGTTCTTCCTCTTAAATTTATTCCTATCTTAGATTATTAGTTGGTAGAACATCTACATTTCATATTTGAGTTTTATCTGAGGGAACTTTGCTATGTAAAGTTAAACTCCATTATTTTGTGTAGTGTATATGTTAGGGTTTGAATTGTTTAGTGAAATAGTTGTTTTATATGTTACTTAGAGTAGTTTCCAAAGTTTATTACATTTGCATATGTTCAAAGAATAATTTCATGTCTTCAAATGTTCCTTTGTTGATTACCATTGATCTTTTTTTAATCCTTTATCATTGCATAAGTAGATACATACGTATTCAAAACACACTAAAAACTTACCCAAACTCTCTCTCCCTCTCTTGCTAAAAACTAGAACATTGCTTGATTAGAAAATAATATTTTTAATTTGAAAGGATAACTCAAATTTAGAATAGACATGCTCTTTAACCCTTGTTGTAAAACATCTTTGTCATGCAAAACATCTTTCTTGCAGCCTTAAAGTGCCTTAATTGCTAGATTTACATTTCATTGGTTATATTATTTCATTTAGTATCGTTACTTTCATTTTGTATATGAAACCAATAGTATAGTTTTATCCACTTGTTTTACTATGTTTGGATCTACTAGAGGTTCATACAAACTTTGTGTGCTCATTTTTACTAGCTCCAACATGGTTTACAAGTTTTTCTATAGCCTAGTGCAAGCTAGCAAACCAAATAGCCACTATAGACCTCTTGTAGCCCATAGAACCCCTAAGCCTTATAGCATCTTATTGGTTTGCTTTATCACCCTACCAAACACTGTTGGTTCTATTTATATTCTTGGAACTATACTACTAATATGAACACAAGTTTATAATTTAAGGGCAAGTCATTCTTGGTTGGGTAACACACTCTCATTTTAAATGCAATCCTTTTGAATGAAGATTTTGTTTAACCACAGAAGAAATCACTCATTTCAATTCATCCTTAAAATTTCCAATATTTATTTTTGATTCAATTACAGGGGTAGTAGAGGAGTAATCCACATTAAGAATGGGATGTGAGGTCATTGATTTATTATGTGAAGTGGACTTTAATTCTAAAATATTTTATAATTAGACATTCAAATGCAATCACCATGGTTTTTAAATTTTATGTTGACACATAAACACCCTTGGAATGACTTCTAAATTTTTAAAAGGTGGTTGTCCTTTTTCATAGCCTAAATTCATATCATCAACCTCATCTTTCTAATAAGACTTGGTGAATTAAACTTGTTTATCCAAATACCTATGGATTTTATCAATATCATTATGGAGGAAGTGATTTTTACCAATAATGCAATATTTGAGCCGATGATAATATAATTACATGATACATTAAAAGTAAATGTGTGTGATTGGCATCAGATGCTTCCTTTGAAAAATAAATATAACATAAAAGGATAGAACATTCTTTATAAGAGTTCATGCTAGTTCTAACTCTTGAGTCATGCCCATTCCTTAATTTTTCCATCCATTAAAATTTCCAAGTAGACTTTTTCACTCGCATGATGGTCATAGTGTGTTGATATTTATAAATGGTCGTTGTATACATCAAGTACATAAATAGTTAAATTGTAGAAAATAGATCCACATATAAGACTGTAGATCCACAAAGTGTTCCAAGGATATATAAAAGGATATTGTGTACATGAATTTGAAATGGATTTAAGAAAGGGGAGTGACACATATAATATCTAACAAGAGGAGATTAGATGGTAATAGATAGTACAACAAAAGAAATGGTGACTAGGTAAATGGAGGTTTGTAACAACAATAATGAAAAAATAAATAATAATAAGCATATATTGTAATTTCATAAAAATGAAAAACTTTCATAATTTATCCTTGCATAAAAGAAAGAGGGTAGGATTAGGGATCCTTTGAGTTGAATTTACAGTGCATTAATTTATTCGTTGGCTAAAATAACATTTTGTGAGAGATTGTTATAGGTCAAGTCAAGATGGATAAGATAAGCCCTGAGTAAGCCACAATTGGAAACTCCAAATATTTGGTATACCTTATTATCATATCTCCTATTTTTTAATCTTCAAGGTTGTTATTACAACATTTTTTCATTTTTTTAAGACCCATAAACCTAATTCTTCTTCTTCTCTAAGGGAATTAAAAGAGCAAGTAGAGAATGATTTATCATTTTTATTATCAAGGAATGAGTTAAGGAATCATATAAATATGTGTAAGTCCCCAAAATCAATACTTAGCTTCATCCAACAGTTATGTCTCAATAGAAGACGTTGAAATAAATCATTCATATTCATCTATTTCAATGATGTCATCTAATAGAGCATCTTTGATTAGGTTGAAGGCATATGCTATGATTAGAATGGGGTTAGAAGGAGGATTAGGAGGCAAAGGACAAAAAAAATTATGATATGAAATTCCTTTCATCTATATGCTCAATTGTTATTGTATGTGAAACCCATAATTCATGTCCCTATAACTATTTTATATATGCATTCCAAGTGTGTATGAATTTGTACTCAAGTCTTTGTAAAGTGATTACATATGAATTTCATATGGCCCCATAATCTGTTTCAATGTATGAATATCTATCATGTATCTGATTTGTGAATTATTTTGAATCTTTGAAGCCTGTACTTTGTCAAAAAAATATTTTTTTGTTCATAGAGGCTAGAATTTCTACATCAAGCCCATTGTAATGCTCCCCTTTTCAATGGGGTATGTATCCTAAAAGTCACTCATCTAAAAAGAAGAGTTAATTATATAATGTGATAATATAATCATGTATGGTCATGTCAAGATGTGGAGAGTATGTTATCATAGTATAGTGTATGTCATCAAGACATGTATGAAACATATGTAATATGAGACATACAAGTGTCATGTCTAAATAGATATAAAAATGAGTCATGTAGTAAAATAACCATCTCTAAATAAGACTAAGTATTAATATAGCATGATATGGATCATGGTACCACTAATCAAGCTCAACAAGTAGAAAAAACACAACACACAATGGCATGCAATGTCACATTTAAGTCTAAGGGTTGCATAGAATGAATATGTTGTAAAAAAATAAGGCCAAGTACCACACACTAAGGACATTAAAATTTTGAAAACAAAGGACATAAATATGTCACACATAAAATTCCAAGTGGCCTCACATAATAATCAAAAAATTTCTAGCCTATTAAGCAATAAATTAATAACATTGAAGGAGCATAGAACAAGTGAAAATTAGTCTACACCATTCATATATATCAATGTCACAGCATAAAAAATTAGCATATCCATGTATCATAATTTAAGATATGAGTAACTATAAAACAACTTGTAATATATGTATATCAACATGGTAGAGAGGTCATATATCAATATAACCTTTGATAATGTAACCTATAAATACAATTCCACCATCATAGACATGGTCACCAGGTAGAATGGAGTTTATCATCTAGAATCGATGTATGATATGTATATATTGCATCATACTCATGTACCTCTTAAAATTCATGTGTGTATGAAAAATAATATGCTATCTACCAAAATATGTGATAAGTAACATATGCCAAGTAAACTTATAATTCATGTCATGCTCATATCCTTATTTATTATTTTCAAGAATATTTGAATTTTTTTTGTTTTTTTGGAATTCTATTTATTTTTTAAATATTTGAATGTTTTTTGTATTTTTAAAATATGTGGAAAATATAAAATGCATTATCCAATTATCCCATCAATAGGAGGACCATAGTGTGTGCATGTATCACAAAATGGGAGGGTGACTTTTTGTGAATGAAAAGTGTTATATGTAGCTAAATTAGAATCTTAAAATGAACTAGGTGTTTTAATGTAATTATCTTGATCACTACTCATAGAATATTGTATAGGATGCATAATCTAAAAGTTTTAGGAGTCAGTGGAGTTTTTTGTATAGTAGTATATGGTCTCAATGCCTATGTCTAGTCTATAACACACTAAACTATGTAAGGTACTACCTTAGGATGTATTGTAGAAGATGAAGATCTATTTTAACTCTGAAAAACATTTTGATGTGAAGCCTTTTTTCTATGAGGGTGTAATACTCTCCTTTGAATTGACTATATATAAATATCATGGATAGTTCAAAAAATTGTCTCTGCACAATGGGCATTAATAAGTATAATAACCACAAGTAGTGGTGGTGGGGGAGGAGAAAGGGATACCACTAAGTGTAGAAGTTACTCATATAAGATGCCTAAAACTTTAACCACATAATTATAATGTATATATTTGAGACATTGATGTAATTTGGATGGCACTTAGTGGATATTTTGTATCCAAAGGTGTCATAATAACATGTTAAAGACCCTTGTGCTTTGTAAGACTAAAAATAGAGTAGCCATTATCATTGAACCAACCTTAAGAAGTAGCACTATATTCATGCCCAAGATTATTCTATCTATTTCCATCAAATTCTTTACCTACTTTTGATTTATTTGGTAAATCCCACTCTTTTTGTACCCAATTATGAAAAAGTGTCATTATACATATATTTTCACTTGACCCATTATCGATCATGACAATGTGTATGGGTTGATTATTGATATAAGATAAAATAAAGAGTGTATGTCTATTTGAATTGTCATCAACATTATCAGTGTCATAAAATGTGGTGAGGGGTTAATTTTCATGTAATGATACCATCTATTACACGTCTATACATCAAAGGTGTATGATGTGTATTGTATGCATCATGTCCATCCATTAAATATAGATCTAGATAAGGTGTGTTACGATAGATTAGCCATCATTGGAAAGTACATTTTAGATATGTAATTTTAATAAAATGGATAGTATTTACATGAAGTTCATCATGAATTTTAATGGTACATGTGAAGCAATAATTGATGTGATACATAAGGATAAAATATAAATTATGTGGATAGTAGAAAGAAAACCTTATTTCCTATAATTGAATAATAAGATAGTTGAGAAACTAGTGTTTGAATTTATACATTTAAATATAGTATTTCAATTAGATTTTGATGCAAGTGACACAATAATAGGAGTGGTATTGATTCAAGAAGGAAGACCTTAAACATATTTTAGTGAGACATTGAATAATGAAAAATATAAATAATGAGTATACAAATAGGATTTTTATGAAATCATGAAAATGTTAAGTAAATAGATACATTATTTATTTATAAAATATATTTTATTATATACAAATCATCAAGTATTGTAATTCAATAATAGTAAAAACAAGGTGAATCAATGACATGGAATGGGTTCAATTCCTATAGAGTTTTTCATTTTCTTTTAAACATATAAGCAGAAAGTCTAACAAAGTTTATAATGCATTGAGTAGAAGAATTATTTTTGTTGAATGAGTTAAGAGTGGAAGTTGTAGGATTTACTCTTATGAAAAAATAGTATGAAGGATATGAATATTTTTCAAAATCAAGGAAGCCATGTGCAAAAACAATGAGTGAAAATAGAACACCAAGGTTAGATTACTTTATTTAAGAAGGTTTTGTAATCAAAGGAAGGCAATTATGTATACCAAGAGCTTCAAAGCAAGAAAACTTAATCAAATAAAAGAATAGAGGAGGTTTGACAGGTCATGTTGGTTATAACAAAACATTAGTGTAAGTGGAATAAAATAATCTTTGGCCACAAATGAGTGCAGATGTGTTCAAATTTGTAAATGCATGTAAAATGTTCAAACTAGAAATAGATAGAAGTTACAATGCAGGATTGTATGAATGGTTGCCTATTCTTATGAAAACATGGAAGGATATAAGTATGGATTTTGTTTTTTAGGTTTGCCTAGAAATCAGAGAGAAAATGATTTAGTATTTTTGATATTTGATATATTTTTAAAATAGCACATTTTGTGTCATGTAGGAAAACTAGTGATGCAATAAACATTGCTAAATCATTTTTTGGGGAACTTGTAGGGTTGCATATACAACATAATTTTAGATAGAAATGTAAAAAAAATGGGTATCTCTGGAGGAAATTGTGGAATAAATTGTATGCCAAACTATAGTTTATCTCAACATACCTTCCTCAGACCGATGAATAGATAGATATACTCAACAAGAGTTTGGGTAATCTCTCAATATGTTTAATTGAAAGTACGCTAGGAGTGTAGGATAATATTGTGGTGAAATTTAAGTTTGCATATAATAATTCAATTAATATATGTATAGGGAAGACACAATTTTTAAATAATTACCATTCAATTCCAAGAAGAGTTGTAGAATTACGTGACAGGAGAATTGAACAAACTAGAAGTGTTGAAGCAGAAAAATTTGAAGAGCATATGTAAGAAGTACATAAGCAAGTATGAGAATAGTTATAAATCAATACATTGTAGTATAACTAGTAAATATAAGACAAGTTGAACATTGATAGGGATAATTTTAGCATACTTGAGAAAGGAAATATTTCCAAAAGGGACTTATGATAAATTGAAGTGGAAAATATTGGTTTGGGTAGAATTTAAAAAGTTTGTGAAGAATGCATATGAGATGGAATTACTTGAAGGGATAGACATATTTCCTATTTTCAATGTGCTTGATTTGTATTTATACTTGAAGGACAAAGTAGTGAAAGTGCAAGTGCAGATGTTGAATAAATAGATTGTATATTTTAGATGCTTGAGAAACATTTCAAAAAAATAAATTAAATGATTGACATGCAAGTTGGAAAAACTAAACAAAGAAAATAATATATATAATGTATGGTAAACTGGAAAGGTAGAGGCATGGAATATGCAACATGGATTAGCACATCAAAATCTAAAAAAAGGAATATCATTAGTAGAGTTCTTAGAATTCACATGAGTAGGAACACATGTCTATTTTCTTACCTAGGGTGTATGATGTAGGAGCATCTAAGTTTATGTGTAATATTGCATAAACAAAAAATATGTTAGTCTAGGAAATTTGTCCAAGTATTGTGTTACACATGTTTATTATAACACATATGTCTTATTGTAAAAATTTTAAAGTCTTAAGTGTTATGCAAACCTTATTTATGTTGTTTTGTGCCATATTTATGTATTTTTTCACTGCATATGAGTGTGCATGTGTTTTTAATATTCCATGTATATTTTTTTGCATGTAGTTGTATTTGTTTCTTGTTTAAATAAGCTTGCAAAGCTTTGTGAAAGATTTTGTGTTGGTATTTTTCCAAAGTGCATTAATGTGGAGATTTTCAGTACATTTCCATTAATCTATGATATATATTGACCAACAAATCATTTAGCAATAATTATTTATTTAACATAGAATAAACTAAGTTGTTGAGGTTTCTTAGAGGAGTTAGATCTTCATTGTGTAGTTCATGCATTGATTTATAATTCAATTGGAAATATTATGCTAAAGTGTGATATTGTCCTTGATAAGGAATCAAGATCATGGCACAAAGGTTATTAGGGTAAATTTGAACTTCATAAAGTCTTACAAATTCATGCAAAATTATTTATGTGAACTTGGTTTTGGCACATATGTCTTGTGATGTTTTACAAAAATATTTTTTGTTAATTATTTTTAATTTAATCTTAAACATCATAGAAAATTATAAGGGTTAATATAATACTCTTTGTGATGTATTATATTGCGATGTGTTAAGCTATAACATGTTACTATGCCATGAAATTGTGAGAGAGATTTAATATTTTTGGTACGTTAAGGTGTGTTAATGTTGTTATTGAGGTAAAATCAATTGAATGTAAGTAGGGGGATCTTGCACCTTTATAAGCATTTCCCTACACCTATGCTAAGGTATTTTTGGGGAAGAGGAAGAGGCTTATTCGTTGGCTAAAGATTCACTGATCTTATTCAAACATTATATTTTAGAGCTTGATTCTAAGAAATATATACTTGCAAACACTACAAATAAGCAAGAATATATCTATGGATCTAATGTTATAGTACATATCATTGTGAGATTACGTTTTCTTGATGTTGTTGTGCCTATTTTAATTTATTTCTATTGAAATCAAATAAAGATCTAAATTTATGTTGTATTTTATTGAATATTTAATTGAGAATTATGAAGGCTATGGGGTGTGAGGTATAGATTAATTGGGACTTCTAACCCCGACTACATCAAAATCCTATCTATACAACTAGAATTTTATTCAATTCCATTTTAATATTATAAAATAGACTTTAGGAAGAAACCTGTAAGATGACAATTGAGTTGATTTCTCACATGCCATAATCAGATCATAATATAATTCTTTAATGAATTCATCTCTAATATTCCTTTTATTATCAACTTCCTTATCACTAAAATCAATGAATCATTTTTTGAAAAATCATGATATATTTTTCCTCAAATTATTCACAATATAAGCCCCTTCATCTCTGAGAAGTAGCAATGATATGCCATATTCTTTCTTATATATAACTTTCAAATAATCCATATTTACAATCACACTCTTACCTAAAGCAAACCCATATTCTCAAGTGAGCATAACAATATAATCTTCCACCACATTCAATAAAAATACTAAGTTGTCAATAGTAGGTTTTGGTAACACCAATAAAAATGATTCTACGAACTCCACCTCATATGCCTTAATTTTTTTCAATATTGTATAAATAGTTTCACTTGAATCATCCCTTGCCATTTTATTAAACATTTGAAATGCTTTGAATTCCTTATTTTCCTCAGACTAAGGCACCTTTGTATTTATATTAGAAACTTCAACAATGGACATATTTTAGGAATAAACATTCCCACCAGCACTTGATACCCTCTTTGCTTTCTTCCTAAAGCTATAGCTTTGAATTAAATCCTCCAACTACCTAAGAATATATCTCTAAAAGAGAATAAAAAATTTTACAATAATAAATAATATGAAATGCATTTTAACATGCCTAAAACCATTATAAGCATAAATAATACATAGATTTATGCCTAAGAAGAAAAGAGCACTGACATAGAAAAGGGAGAGAGAGTTTCCCTTCTCTATTCAACCAATAGATCCCATTTCACCATTTTCAAAACGTTTTCACCAACTTGAATGAAGAACCCTTATTTCCCATCACCAAGAAAATTACCAAATAGTTACTTTTAGAAAAATTAAAATTATCTACATATTTTAGATCTTTATTCACCCAATACAATGATGAATCCCCCCAATTTCAAGTTAAATTCCTAGTAATTACCTTTTCGTCCTACTTTTACATCTTCTATGACTTTCCTTTATTATACTTATTCTAATGAAAAGGCATCCATAACCCCCCTCCCCCTAATTTGAAGTTTAATTTCCAATAATTACCTTTTCATCCCACTCCTATAGCTTCCTTGAAATTCCTCTATTATACTCATTCCAATAAAAGGGCTTCCACCCCGACAAGAAGGGGGAAAAAACACTAACTATTATGTAGTTGGTGTGAAGATAAAATACTCCAGTAAGTTAACCTCTCCTTCAATCATCTCCCCTTGTTCTTCATCAATAATAATAATGTTCTCTAATTGAATGAGGGATCCATAACTAAAGGTAAATATTGTGCCATAATATATTCTTTTTTATCAAATAAACCAATATTAAGGGCCATGCATATATTTATGTGCCTTATAATTGTGATTAATGTCCATCCAAACCATAATTTTTCACCTTTTTTTGTCATTTGAAAATTTTATTTTGTTAAATGAACCCTTTTAGTACCTTATAGTTTCGCTAAATAAGACTCACAAGGGAAACTACATAGCATATTTTTAATAAAATATAGAATATGTAATCTTTTCAATAAAAACCTTCCCTTTAGAAATAACACGAAAAGATGGAAGAATAAGATTACCTTCTTTCACAGTTACCTTCATTCATCAACTACACAAAATCTTCATCAACCATCATCCATCAACTACACAAAATCTTTCAAAGGATTCATCAGTTTTTTAAAGAGTCCCCAAACTTCAATACTCAATAGGAAACCATAGAAACATACCCAATACATAACCTTCTCTACTTAAAATCATCCTTTAAATTCTCCATCCAAGCTTGAACCATATTTTTTTTAACAACTACATCTTCTTATTCAATATCTCATATCAATCCATTGTTTCAAAAAAAAATATCAAAAGACATCATATCAAAAGGTTTAAAAGGCTATTTAAATGTTTTCCCATCCAATTTCCATTGATCCAAAGATTAAAATGTTGGCCCTTCCATTATATTTACCTATCACTTTCCCAATTAATGACTCGAGGGAGAATTCAAATCAAATATCCTCAATACCTTCATCAAACATGTTGATCATTTCAACTGAAAAATTAGAATACCTTACAACTGTTTGATCATAAATATTAGGACCAGAAACTAAAGAAGAAATTAGATCCTAAATTTAATCCAATTTACAACTCGTGATTGATGTTGAATTTGAGCCCAAAAAACAATCCAAATATCGATCTAGACAAGGACCATCTTCCATGAAGAAAGATTGATATAATTTTAAACCTAAATTTGAATCTATAAATGAAATGTATTCCTCACCATCAACGTCCTCTTCTAAAGTAACATTGTGTTCAACTTGGTCCTTTATATTTGAGAAATTTGAACTCTCACATCCATTTTTGTTCATGTTATTCATTTTTTATTTATTAACCATATATTCTTATTTTAGGTAAAAAAATCATTTTATAATTTGGATGTTTTCTTCAAATAGTAAATATAACTTTGTTGAGATAATATTAATCTTATATTTTTTCTTATATTTAAAAAATAATTTTAAAATCTCCTTATCCAAATTTTTAGGTGACTATCCTCCTCTTTTTTCTTCCACAATAATTTTCCATATCATTATCACCCTTTTAATCTGAAATTGTATATAACAATCCTTTTAGATTTTATTTTTCAAAAACCTCTTCGTATCTTTCAATAGCCACTCTTCATCCCCCTTCTCAAATGAATCCTCCATTTCCAAATCCCAGTTGAGATAGCTTATCATCTCACTTACCTAATAATATTAATAATTTAATGAGAAAAATATTTATAAAATAAATCCAAACTTCGTAAAAAATAAAAAATAAATAAATTATAACAATATTAAATTATAAAAAATCAATTTAAAATATCATTTTGAAACGATAATTAAATTAAATGTCAATTTAAAATATAAAATCTCTAAACAAGAGATGAAATCTCCCTTATAAAAATTTCACTCATGAGAATATTTCTAGATAGGTTATAAATTTTAAATAATAAATTGTTAAAAAACTAAAATAAATAAATACAAGTACACAACTCCCATTAAAGCTATTTTGGCATTTTTATATAGCATCAAATTTTAAACGCATGTATTCTTTGATGATGTCTTATAAATAACTTTTATATTTAGAAAATAGAAGTAGAAAAAAATTAATATTTTGATCAATGATTTAAATTGAGTTGGTTATGTTTAGTATTTGTATTGATTTTTTAATATTTATTTAAATTATTTTGGTTATTAGTAACTGTAGATAAAAATTTAATGATTGTGTTATAAGGAAATAATTGAAAATAAAAACATGTTTAAAAAATAATAAAGTCAAAAAATTAAATAAAGTAATATGTGATTACAAATATTAGGAATCAAGTTATTTATATATATAAAATAAATATCAATTATTTATTTTTATATTTATAAGTGAAAAATGAATGTGAAATTTTAGTGATGAATATAAAATTGGTGATTTTTAAGAACACAAAAAAAAACATCAAGTATGAAGACAATTTGATCATTGATTTATTAAACTAGAGATATTGACAAAATTAATCTACCACAATAAATAAATTCTAATAATATTAGGTATTGACAAAATTCTATTAATAAATAATAACGATAATTTTTGAATGGTATAAATAAAACACAACTACCATGTTATGCCAAACAACCATCATTTACACAAAGTAATAGAGAACAAGCCAAAAATAGGAAATCACATCAACATCTGTAAATGACCAACATACCACACATAAATATTGTTAAGAATGGTTGCCAACAATTTGCCCCTTGGCATCAATGGTGAAGAGTGCAAAATATTCTGGTAACACAACAATAACGAACCTTCAATCTATAAATCTAAAACTAAAAGGATGCAATATTTTAAACCAATTCACTAAACTCATAGTTAATAACAATGAATACCACATCTTGAGAAATTTGTTTATGTACATGCAAGAGATCACTGACTTAACCAATATAAATTTCAACAATTTGAACAACCCCAAATTATATGCTTGTAATGTATAAAAAAATGGTTTTAGACACCATGCCATTAATTGAAATAATAAATAGTTATAAATTATTTTTCTTCTTAACATTCTTATTACTATGTATGTATTGAATGTAATCAAATACCTCAATATCATTTCTCAAGAGAAACAATTAATTATTTAAAATCTTCAAAATTAATAATCAATCTAAATAATATTTTGTAGTCTATGGTAACTCAATTTAATAGAAAAAATATATTTTAATATTATCAATTACTCTATTTAACGTATAAAAATTAAAATCAAATACAATCAAATTCTTTAATATTATTTTTCAAACAATATAAATATCTAAATCAATAATCCAATTCAAAATAATAATTACTATAACTTAAATATTATAATATAAAACACTTTCTATATAAATTTTAAAAAATCAATAAAATCACAATAACAATAATATATAATAATCATATCTACTTACATGCAATATTATTATATAATTCAAAAAATTCTTTAAACATATACAATAACTTATTTGAAGCTCTTTCGCTTCAAATGATAAAATTTTATGTTATCATCAGTCAAACCAAACCTTTATCATGAAGTGTACATCATTTATTCAAAAAATTAAAAATTAAAATGAAGATTGAAAGACAAAATAGAACGAGTCAATGTTGATTCTAGACATTTGTACCCACTAATTTTCTTTGGCATATTCCTTCAATCATACTAGACAGATAATGGTAAACTTTTAATAACCATTTCCCTTTCTGTAAAAGCTAATTATTCCCTCGGCTATATGCTGTAGTCTATGCATTTTATTACTTTATTTAATAGATTCCTTTCACTTAAATTTAATTAATTATTTATATATTATAAAATAATTAATTTATTCAATGAATTTTTTTGAATTAATTTAATATTAAAAATATTTACTTCAGTAAAATTATTTGATAAATTTAATTTTGTATCTTCTTTTCATTAATTTAATTTCATTTATAATTTATTTTAAAATAATTATATATAAAATATAAATCTAATTAAAATTTATTAATAGAAAATTAAAAAAAATTAATAAAACTATATATTTAATTAACATTAATCAGAAAAATATTAAGTAAAAATCAATAGAATATATTGATTAGTAGGTAGTATTATTATAATAAAAACTTTAATTTAAAATATTGGTATAAACTCACAAAACTTTAATAATATATAGTGATACTATATTGAAATATAAATAATTCTATATAATTCATTTGTTTTAAGAAATAGTATATATAATTTATGTATTAATAGAAAATGATTTTCAATTTAAAAATTATAAATATTATTACAATAAAATTTTAAATTTATCAAGATTAAAATAATAAAATATAAAATCATACAATCAACAACTGTAATATTTATTATATTGAAATATAAATTAAATAAAACTGCATTTTAATTTAAACTTAAAATACCACAGATAAGTGCATATAATTTTACCATAAAAATTCCCAGATACAAATATTTATCCAAAGTCTGACATAAAAAGACATTAAAATGCCCTACCAAGAATGACCCGCCACGTAATATAAACCTAAATTTATAATTAGCCAGAAACTCATCCTTGGCTGGGTAATACACTCTCATTCTACATGCAAGCCCTTTGAATGATAGATTTTCTCCCAAAACAAGTCTCTTGCAGCAGCAGGAGCAGGATATGAAATTAGCAAATTAGCAATTACAACCTGTATTATTGATAGAAAATTATTTTCAATCCAAAATATTAATTACTTCGAAAATTGCTGGATACAAAGTCATACAATCTATTAATGCTTTATACATTACAATATGAATTAGGTATATAAAACACCAATGCCCAATGCTCATAATCTATTATAAAAATGATCAAAAATAGAATTTCATCACATGAGAAGTCAAGCGAGATACCTTGCCAAGAATGACCTGCCCACTAAAATAAAGAAGTTTATAATTATCAGGCAAGTCATTCTTGGCTGGGTAACACACTCATTCTACATGCAAGCCCTTTGAATGATAGGTTTTCTCCAAACCAATTTTCTTGTTGCAGCTGCAGCTGCAAGTGCAGGTAAGGAATGGTAAGGAAGGCATGAGGTATATAAATAATTTAGTTAAGACTCCATCAATCAATGTTGGTCACTACTAGTGGAAGATTTTGCTCCTTTTAGATTTAGGCATGTGCCCTTTTGGAGTATTCGACCCTGTGGATATGAGGAAGGGGGCAACGTATCCATTGCTTTATTAACACGAAGAGAATAAATCAGATTCTGACCCATCTTCAACACAAATGCTGTCTCTCAAAGCTTTCGCTTCTTCTTTCGCTTCCACACCATTATAGACATCTAGCCAACATCCTTTTGACTTGTTTTTTCTCAGTATCATTATGGAGAAAGTGAGTTTTCAAAACAATGCAATCTTTACTAATGGAACTCGGCAATAAAACAATTGTTCTCCTCCCCCTCCCCCAAACCCAAAAAAAAAAACATTACATGAGTATATCCAATTCAAAATAAGTAAATGTCAATAAAGTATGATAAATTAAAAAATAACCAAGTAATTATATAAGAAATAATAAGATATTAAGTAAGGTCGTTGTATTAAAAAGAGGAGGTGGAAGATCGTCTTTATGTAGTTGAGAATTTCAAGAAAAAAATTCAGTTGAGAGAGAATCAAGAATCACCAATCTATCCATAAAGTCTAGAGGAGCCAAAAAAATAGTATTGTCCCACCTAGGAGGAGGTTGCAACACACTGTCAACAATGTCAGGACCAAGAGCAAACAAATCCCATGAAAATGGACCAGTGATGGATTTCATATAAAGATGCAGTAGACTCCAACCCCCTATTGAAGAGGAGAGGTGGAGAAATGATTACGACTATCAAATGGCTCAACCAGCACATGGGTGGCTATGATGGAGAACCCTGTGGTGGATGTTCTAGGGGGCATGACTTAAAACATAGGGAGCACTCCCCCAATAGCCTAGCATTTCTTGTAGATGCTTGAGTTTGATGACCACCTTTTTAGTGTAGGCTTGAATATGCATAATCCCTGAATCTATCATAGACACCTTATCATTGATGGTAAAATCACAAGATGTTTTCTCATTGTTAAATAAAGTGGAGTTTTTTGCTTTTCCTAATTGAAACAAATTAACAACACTAGAAAAAAAATCCATAAAAAACCTATACATGCTTGCCAATTTCTAGAATCCCCCAAGAGGGCCAAACACATAAGAAATGCTTAGGAAGCCCATGATAATAAAATTGATGATACATCAAAGATGAAGGGTTGTGATTGGCATCATATGCTTCTTTTTAAAAAATTATGACTATAAGGATACAATGGTCCATAGAATAATGCATGTTAATTCTAACTTTCAAGTCGATGCCCACTCCATTATTTTTTAATCTATGAAAATGTCCAAGAAGACCTCATCACTCACATGGTCATAGTGTATTGAGCCTGAAAAATATTTCTACATACAAAAACTATATAAATAGGTAAAATGTAGAAGATCATTCTAAATCCAACATTTTATATTTTTGATCCACAAATTTGTATGAGGATATAGACAAGGATCGTGTTCAAATGACATTGAATAGATTTAACAAAGGGGAACTACACATACAATCTCTAATGAGATAAAGAGGGTAAAGAACCTTATTAGATCTAGGCTAGCATTAGACAATAAATCAATGTTTGTGATGACTAGGTAAATGGAATGGTCATAACAATAATAATGAAAAATCAAATAATAATAAGCACGACTTATAATGTCAATAAATGAAACAACTTTCATAGACCAACCATGCAATGCATTAATGTCTCCCTTAGCTAAAATAGCACTTTGTGAGATACTTTTGTAGGTGAATTCAAGATGGATAAGAGAAGGCTTAATTAAGCCACAATTGAGGACTCTAAAGATTTGTATACCTCATTAGCATAGTTCATATTCTTGAATCTTTAAGATTCTTATTGCAACATTTTTCCAAGATCCATAACCCTAATTCATTATTTTCTTCTCTTAGGGAATTAAAAGCATAAGTAGAGAAGGCTATGTCATGTTTCTTATCAAGGAATGAGAGAAAGAAACATATAAATGTGGGTTAAAATCCACAAAATCAATACTTAGGTTCATCCAACATTTATGGCTCAATGCAAGACACTGAAAGAAATTATACATCTCCGTATATGTTGATGACAACAAAGTGTCTTTGAATAGGTTGAAGGCATAGGTTGTAAGCAAGTAAAATAGGATTTGTGTCAAAGGTAGATAATAACAAATTTGATTGTATGAATTTGATATTCATATAGGAGGATATGGGTCACTAGATCTTACCACAGTTCATTGCACTTGCACAACCAACTTCACACTTACATCAGCATCTTTTGCATTAAGAGTGGCACTTACATCCCAATTAAAAATATATATCTCTTATTCTTCATTATTGCATGGCTCCTGCAATGTCATTCATATAGCCCAAACTTTGTCAGTAATGGTGGTCAATGACATCACCATACTCTTTAGTTGTGAATTAGTTTCTACCAACTATTGTAATTGTTCAATTGAATCTTCATCTCCTCCCATTGTATACTAATATACACTTTCATTCTTTTTATTAGGAGACTGATGTGAAATACGTAGATAATAATGAATTTAGGGATTGCATTGACATCATACATGTGGTCTCTCAAATATTGTACAAAACATAGTATAAGATAACTTTGTTAGTATAATTCTACATCAATTGTGAATTGACTTCGTTGTTTTTTTTTCATTTACATATTGAAACTTCATATCCTCTATTATTCACAATTCCCTTCCATATAAACCCTATAAATATATTTAAGTAGGTTATCCTTTGAGTCTACCATTGGTCCCCAGATCAGTGGTATCATAGCATATACAATTGAAATCATCTTTTAGTGTATCATTTCGTATCTAAAACTTGTCTTTTTTATGTGTCCTTTCATACAAGGCATGAAAACATGAATTTATATCTCACTACTCATGACCCTTCATAATACCTTCCTATATGTCCTAGATGGTCAAAAAATCCCTAGCAATGTTGAATTCAAAAATGTTTTAGAAGATGATAAAGGATGCATTAAAAATAAATTGGGAAGAGTTGAAAGAACATCATGCACATGAAAAAGCAAATATTGTCGATCATTTCTCATTGCTTCTCAAGTAGAAAACTTCTACCATCACCTCTCATTCACATCAATGATTTGGTGGTCACATGCCATACAAGGTACAAGTTAATCTAGACATCCATAAGTTTAAAGTTAAAATACATGTAGATGTCTTAGATAAATAACTTAATGTAATTTATTTGTACAAATGGTTAATCAATTCTCTAAAAAATAAAATATTTCATTTGCTCTTATGAAAGTTTCCTTATGAGTGAAGAAATTGTAGGAAAACTATTGCACTTTACATGAAAATTTTGAAGATGAATTTAATTTAGACACATATGTAACACATGAAACAGTTTTGTAGAAGCACCCAAATAAACCTATTACCCTATTGGAAACTATGATGATTATAACATCAATTTCTCTCACTTGTGCCAAAGAAATGATAATGTTTTATAGGAATACACAAATACCTTTCATACTTTGGTGTCCAAATTGGGCATTCAATATTTAGAAAAAACTCTTTTTTTGAAGTATTGACCAAGCTTGAGACTGCATATCTAGTCAAATATGGATTTCCTACATATCTCTTCAATCAAAGAAGCCTATGGATTTACTTACAATTTTGAAGCAAAGGCTAAGGCCAAGACTAAGACAAAATATTCTCTCATACCAAGCAATAATGTAAGCCTTCCAAGTATAATTTAAAACCATAAAATGGATACAAGTGCTCTCTACAAAAGATGCAATGGTTGTCAAATTAATGGAAAAATAAATCTAAGATTTTTTCTCAAATCAAAACTCCAACAATCATTCCAATGAGGAGTGTCATGCTAGGAAGAATCTACTTGCACAACTTGAAGCAGCAAGTAAAATCCATGTGGCTCTAGACAAGGATAAGCAAATCATAGAATTTAACCCCACTAACTTGGTTGGTTTTGTAACATCTCTTCTACCCCTGGAAAAATAGAGGAAACAAAAATATTTTGCCATTATCAAATGTGGATCAATGCTCAATAAGTAAACTTCATTGTTGCTAACGAAAGTCAAAAGAACCTAATTTGTCTTGAAAAAACAAATTCAAACTGAACTTACCACTAGGACCTAACCCAATACCATACTACATTGGATGTTTTAGTGTGGGGTCTCATAAATGTGTAAATTAAAATTGTCAATTGGTGTACAACATCAAGTCTTTCCATGATACATCGTTTTTGAAGTCACTACATTATAGATATGTGATGTTTTACTTCATTAACCCTATTTGTATCATCAACATTAATCTTATGAAATAAATCCTATAATATTTTTTATTTATGTTGGGGATAAGATCTATCACATACCATAAGTAGTGCCAAATCCAAGACTAAGATAAAATATTCTATGTCTCATACCAATAAATAATGTAAGCCTTCCAAGTAAAATTCAAACCCAAAAAATGGCTCTAAGCATCCTCTAGACAAGAAGCAATGGTTGTCATATGAATAAAAAAATAAATCCAAGATTGGTGCTCAATTAAAACTTCCAATAGTCATTCCAAAGAGGAGTGTCATGCTAGTAAGACTCTACTTACACAACTTAAAGAGACAAGTAAAATCCATGTGGTTGTACACAAGGATAAGTAGATCATGGTATTTGAACCTATTACCATGGTGGGTACTATAAACATCTCTTCTACCCTTGTAAAAATAGAGGAATAAAAAAGGTTATTCCATTCTCAAATGTGGATCAATACTCAACAATTACACTTCATTGTTGATAACGGAAGTAAAGAATAACCTAAAATTTCTTGAATATATTTTCAAACTAAACTTACCACTAACACTTGACCCAAAAACATACTACATTAGATGGTTTATTTTGGGGTCTCAAATAAGCATCAATCAAAAATTTTAATTGGTGTAAAACATCAAGTCTTGCCAAGATACATCCTTGTGATGTCACTATATTATAAGTGTGTGATGTTTTACTTCATCAACCCTATATTTACTATGAACATGAAGCCTTGAAGCAAATCCTATAATATTTATCATATATGTTGGGGATAAGAGTTATCACATACCATAAGTAGTGCCAAATCTATCACTCATTAACGCTAAATAATTTAAGAATATATTCACTTTTTTTAAAAAAAATCATTCTTTTAATGGTGAGGTCTGAACGTAATAACATCCTTGTGGCACCAATTCATATCATAGTTTTTCTAGTAGTTGTAGAAAATAATTCAAATTTGAACCATAAGTTAAGATATAAGGATTTTTTTCAATCACCAAAGGAAGTGCCTACACACTATGTAGTGAAACATATTGTTTTATCCAATAGGTCTCTTTATACTGTATATTTACAAAGAATGTAAATATCAAGTGGTAGATATATGAACATGTGTATAAAATACATATCAAGCCTAGCTCATAACCTAGTGCATCCCAATTATGCTTAGACTAAATAAGGATGGCACATGGAGGTTTTGCATCTATCATAAATCTCTAAAAAATATCATTGTAAAGAACCACTAACCTCTTCTTAGGATTACTGACTTGATGGACTAGCTTTACAACACTATATTATTCACTAAAATTGATCTTAATAATAAATATCATCATATTCCTATGGAACCTACAAAGATCTTGAATATAACATTCAAGGCCAAATAAGGTTTTTTTGAACAGTTAGTAGGGTAAAGTTTAGTGGCCCATATAGAGATAAACTTGGGTTTTTTAACTTTTTAAGTATGTGTTTTTAAAGTATGGTGAAATTTAATGGATGGTATTAAGGCTTGCAGGTGAATCAACACATAAAATGTAACTTTTCATATAAGGTATGTTGACATACAACTATATGAAATCCTCAAAAATGGATGCTAGTAGTTTTCTTGGAGATAGGCCTTTATTATTGAATGATAAGAATGTCATTACATGACAAACATAATTTTGAATGATAGGTCTACAAACACCATAACTATCCTACATCAACTGGATTGTAAAATGATAGTTATGCTACTAAACAATATATGTGCTATCTGATAGGTGATAATGTCACAGGTGAATGATGAGCGATAACTATGTTGGAGTGATAGAATCACCTTTGAATGGTCGCTATGCTAATATGATTTATAAATTTTCTCCTATAATAATTATATATTAAATATAATGGTGAATACGCTAATATTGGCTTTCAACAGAGTGTAAAATTATATTTATATGTATGAAATTTATTTTAAAGATTAGGCGAGTTGACCTGGAAAACTAAATTACACCCAAATAATTTAGATGAATCCACATTATTCACCACCCAATAAAATATACAAATGCCAATTTCTTATATCAAAATATTTGTGAATTAACAACTAATAACCACTAAAATTTACCTTGATGGTTCATCTTTCCCTTTGGCTAAACCAAAGATCTAGAAACATTCATGTGGATAATGAATGGCATTCGAAGGCCATTCACCACTTCATTTGTTGTATTCTATATTGACAACATCCTAATCTTCAACAAAACATTGGATGGCATATGTGTCATATAGAGAAAAAATTTGATACTCTATAGAAGCATAATTTATATGCAAACATGGAAAATATTCAATTTACACATAATAAATAACTATTTATTATAAATTATAGATGCACAAGGAATTCATGTGGAGATATCCAAAACTCCAATCATCATGAAATGTCTACAACCAAATAATTTCATAGAACATCACAACTTCTTTGGATTACCAAATTTATAAAACATATATGTACTTGGTTTTTATCTTATGGCTTAAGCCCTAAATCAAGTTACCAAAGGTGTTAAAGTTCATCTACTTATCTATACAATAGTACACATTAAAGAAAATGAAATGTAGACTTTATTATACATTAATACTTGCATTGCTAAATATTAAATATCCATTTGAGATTGAGACCAATGCATCATATTGTACCATTTGAATAGTCCTCACTCAATATGTTCATCTAGTTGTTTACCACAATGATACTTTCATTGCACATCTAGATATGGGAAGACAAAAGACAAGCTTCATCTTGAGATATAAACTAATGAGGTCAGATCTCACAAATCGATATAAAGGCTTATGTTATATCTCACGAAGTGAGATGAAGGTTGATAATCTATCGAATGAGGTGAAGTCATATAGAATGAAGTGAGCATCAAGGTTAAGGTTGATACTCTATCGAACAAAGTGAGATAAAACTCATCATGACTCATTTCTATTTAACTCAAACTATAGGGTTTGTTACATGTATTAGGTAGACTCCCCATTAAATAGGTAAGGAACTACCCAACATAATATCTTGAACTTTATGCTTATTTTTAGGAACGTAATAATTGGAAGTATTATATCTTGAGAAAGGATACTATGACCCATAAATATCACACTTTGCTATAGTCCTTATAGACTTAAAACAAGTTACAACAAGAGTGCTATTAGAAATGGTCTTCTTATCTTCAATAGTTCCATTCAAACATCAAGCATAAGATTTGAAATGCCCGTCTAATCACAGTTTATCAAAATCATCCACTGGTTCAAGCTCTTCTTTATGTACTTGATACATGAAATGAATTCGGCACATGGTCAAAATTTTATCCATCTGACATGGATTTTGTATATATTTATTAAATTTTGCTTTGTGATAATTCAATTATATATTTTTACATCTAGGATGGACTCCTATATTGCCTTAAACACTAGAAAAATTTTCATGAGATAGAGAAAAAAAAAGGGGGGGGGAGGCTCATTTTAATAAGGTAATTAGACAATTTAGAGCTCAAAATACTCTTGTGGTGTTATAGAAGTACTACTTTTGGACACACCTCAAGGCAGATGTTGTAAAATACATTAAGCCATGCATTACATGCATAATTTATAAACCAATCAACAACAAAAAAAACAAAATTACACACCTTTTCCGGTTTTAACAAGACCATGGGAATATATTTCTATTGACTTCCTCTCAAGCTACCCACTACCAAACATGGTAATGATTGTTGTAATGTCATAGTTGATAGATTATCAAAGATGGAAATTATAATACCTTGTAAGAAAGAAATATCTTCTCTAGAAATAACTCAAGTATAGTTTAAACATGCTTATATCCACTTTGGAATCCCATAAATTATCCTTTTTGACAAAGATAGAATTTTTTTTGAGTAATTTCTTGAAACCATTTTTTTATGATAGATACAAAGTTACATGATTTTATTGCATTTCATTCATAGATTGATGGATAGAAAAATGTAGTAATCATAATGATAGAGCTCCTTATTAGAGTGTATAATTCAAAGAAGCATCCTAATTTGGATGAAATCATGCCTTTAATTCAACACATCTACAATAGATCTTTGTACAACTCTACCACACACATCCCTTTTCAATTCATTTGTATTTCAACCTTTGTCTGTAGCTTATCATATCCCATCATCAATAGAAATAACTCCACCAACTAGAAAATAAGTTTGCAGAGCTATTTAGTTCATTGAGTACATTTAGAAAAAATTACAAGACCATTCTAAAATAAGTCAACACTTAGTACAAGTATTGTCATGATAATCATTAAACACCACACACCTTTCAATTTGGTGATCAACTTTGGTTGTAATTATAGAAAGAAAGACTAACATAACCTTATCGCAAGTTGTGTCCAATTTAATAAAATTCATACAACATCACTAAAAAAGTAGGGGATATTTATTTTGAGCTCAATATTCCTTTATAAAACAAGCCAATCTTGTTTATGTTTGTTAGGAAACCACACACTCTACAACTATGTAAAAATAAAAGAATGAAATTACAGAGACAATTAAATAAACAAACTCAACATGCATGAGATAAAACGGATGATTTACATGGTAAAACCTTATCAAGCTAAGGAAATGGTCATAGTAAAAGATATCAATTTTTATTAATTCCAACATGAACAAATTACATGTAAACTCACTATGCAGATTACATGTGAACTCCACAAATATAAATATGTCTAATTGGTAAATCGCCATTAGGATTCCTCATCCTAAAAATAGAGTGGAAAAATTCCATTAGGACTTTTCTTCTAAAAATATAATTTGGTAGAGTTTGTCTTCCTATAATAGGGGTTTGACTTCTTGATTTTATTTAACATTGTGGGCTATCCCCCTATAAAAGTGGGCTATAAGCTACACTACAAAAGGGTCCCAAATTTAACTTTGTTATCACATATCTAACAAAATCAATTTTAGACATTTGTACCCAGTAATTTTCTTTTTACATATTCCTCCAATCATACTAGACTAACAAGAGTAAAGTTAGACTTTTAATAACTACTTTCTTTTCTATAAAAGGCAATTATTCCCTTAGCTTTATGTTTTATTCCATGCACTTTTTTTTATTTTATCCAATATTTTTCGTTCACTTAATTTGCATTTTATTATTTTACCACCTCAACAACCCTCTTCATTTAATTCATTTATATATTATAAAATTATTTATTTTTTATTATTATTTTTTTAATTATTAAAAAAATTATAAAAATATTACTCTTGACCTTCATGATTGTGAATGTACCATATATTGAATTTTTTTTTTTTTTTTTTTTTTGGTTATAGTAAGATATAATTTATTTTCCATGTTGATGAATGGGTGTGCCTCCATAAACAACTATTACTTTGACACTAGTTTGATATGTAAAGTTTTTGGATGATTGATTAATAGGTGTGCTCCATAAACAACTACTCACTTGACACCAATTTGATATGCAAATTTTTTAAACTATTGATTACTAGGTGCACCTCCATAAAGAACTACTACATTGACATTAGTTTGATATGAAAAAATTTTAAGCATTACCGATTTTAAATTATTGAAACCAAAACTAAAAAGATACACCACCATAAGAACATCCCCAATAGATAAATAAAATATAAGGATTTCTGATGAAAAATCAAGCTCACCTTACTTGATAATTCTACTGTTATCAAGATGGTCTATCTAATAAGACTCGATGCATTGAACTTGTTTATCCAAACACCTATGGATTCCATCAATTTCATTATGGAGGAAGTTATTTTTCCCAATAATATAATATTTGAGCCCATAACAATAGAATTACAAAATACATTAAATTTGAATGTTTACTTGTAAAAAATTATAACTCCTAAGGATATAATAGTCCCTATAAGAGTGCATGCTAGTTCTACATCATGAGTCATGCCCATTTCTTAATTTTTTCATCTATGAAAATTTTCAAGTTGACTTCTTTACTCACATGATCAGCACCCTCTCTGATTTGAAAAAACAATAAAATAATATGTTAAACAAAAATATTGACTTATGTGGTGCTAATCAGTGCCCTCTCTGATTTGTCTATGAGATCAGATAGAGATTATTGATGGTAAAGCTTAATCTTGTAGTCATTTACACATCCTAGGAGAATGGTTCCATGATGGTATATTAACACAATTGTTTATTATTATGAGACACCACAAATGTTCTAATATCCTTTCCCTCAGATGCATAGCATGCCTATAAATTCCTAAAATATGATATCATATAATAATATTGTTCTTTCTATCAAATGCATAGCTTGCCTATAAATGCCTAAAATATGCAATCATATAGTAATATTGTTAGTTATATAAAAAAAAATTGGATAATAAATTGATATCATGCCATGATTTTTGACTTTACTTGTTGAATTCATGCATCCATTATACACTTTGCCTATTTTTTTCCATTCTAGTTAAATCCATCAGTCATCCCTGAAGAGAGTCATGATCTCCTAATTGCATGATCATAGTAATTTATAGACTAGGTATTGTGTATTTCATTGAAATGATACTTTTAATCTATTATCTAGTTTAAAATGGAGTGAAACATGTTGCATTCTTGTATTTTTTTATATGTGACCATAGGATCATATGGATTTGATCCTCCCAATCATCTCTTTGCACATTATATATTTTTGTGAGCATATTACCAATAACTTTCTTTGATGATTCTACATAATCATTGGCTTGTAGATGATATAATGCCCCTTTATGGTTCAATATCATAAACTCCCATATCAGAGTATTTATGGTAATATTGAGGAAATGTATTCTATTATGCCTATTTTTCACACCCCAATTTCTCTAAAACTAATACTTTTTCTACCATAGAGATGACTCAATCATAAATTTTAAAACTATGTTGAGGAACCAGTCACTTAGTGATATATTAAGATGCATATTTTCAATTATGAATTGATGATGATTGGTTGATGACTTCATGTTTATATTTTTAGTGGTTTTCAAAATCATAATGGATAAATGAATAAAATGCACATATATATTTATCACTGTGAATGTTTGTGATCAGTCATTTTGATTTTTGTCAGTTATTCAGATTATGATACAACATTTTTAGTTTGGAATAGGATCACTTTGTGTGGTTTCAAAATTGGAAGCATATATGTTTTATATGATATTTTCAGATATGTATTTTGATCTCAGTAAACGTGGATTATCATAATAATTTATGGATTATACTTTTAGTTTTAATAACATGAACAGTTTATGGTGACTAATTTGGTATACATTGGAAATGTGATATTTGGTTTGAGTTAGATCATAATGGTTTATAAATCAGTTATAATGATTATTCTCTCAATTTATTTTTTGAATTGCAAATATACATATGGTTTATTCATAATTTACACTTTAAGAAAGATATATAGTTTATCAAATCAATACTTCTTTGGATTTATTATAGACTTTATCTATGAAATATTATGAGTTATTAGTTTGATAAATGGACCTCAATCAGGAAGAATTCAGTCATAATATAAGGAAAATTTTGAAAATATTAATATGATCAATTTGGTATGATATTTGGATTATTTTTTCTAAAGGATCCTAATTCAAACATTATCTACATTTAAGTTATAAAGTAATATGACTTTATGTGTTCAAAGGATCCTAGCCTAGGGTCATTTATCCTAAGCTTTGGAAATGATATTAATAAATCTATTGGTCATGATCACTTTTAATGTTTTAAATCACAAAGTCTATGTCTCAAGAAATGTAAATTTGAGGACATAAATTTTTGTTTGAAAGGTTAATTGGATTGACCTAATTCTAAGTCTTGAAATATATATTTTTGAAAGACATAAATATTAGTGAGTTGGCAAAAATTTGGTATTCTATTCGATGGTCCATCATGGCACATTGAGTTGGAAAAGGAGTTAATGTAAAGTCATATTCAATGCTTCAAGATCTTTGAAGAATTTTTGGCAGTTTTAGGTACTTAATGCTCAAGGTACGTGACTTGATTCATAGAAATTAGTTAAGGGTTTAGTAAAATGTTTGGTAGTTTCTAATTTTGATAGTCGGCTAACCTAAGTGGTGGAATTGCTAAGTGATAGCATTGATTTTAGTGAACCAATGATGGGTATACACGTAACTAAGGTAGTTACATTGAGAGACTTGCATTACAAATAACCCTCTTTTCAATATTTTGATCATTTATTTCAATATTTCTCATGGAAAGTAAACTCTGTCAATTTGGATTTTGAGTTGGAAATGGATTTTTTGAATAGAAGGATTACATAGAAGCACATCCATGTACGCCATGGGTAATATGAATGGGTTTAAGATGTTTTTTTATTTATTTTATTTTGATTAAGTTTTTAGTTAAATGCATGAAAATAAATGGTTTTTGGGTTTACATATTGATATGTTGAGATAAGTCGTGGGTTTAATTTGTGCATGTATGTTTCAAAAAAATGAATGATGTTTACAATTTAATAGTGTTATATTCTTCTCAGTGCATGAGATGTTGAAGCAAATAGTTTTAAAGTTTAGTTATCAACAGATGGTGAAATAGTAAGATATGGCTTTATCAGTTAAGGTTGAAACATTTTGAAAATATTTGAATCTTTGCTTGTTGAAAGTGCATCCAATTTTGGTTCTCTGTGAATAATAAAATCCATATGGTATGTCAAGCATGTGATTTACTTTTTTAGAAGATTTATTGATATTGTAGGTTGTAAGGATAAGCTCTATGTATTTTATTTCATGAAGATGTCAAAATGGTTATTATATGGTCTATCATAAAGTTATGGTAAATAGGTTAATATTTGTTCATTCATAGCATCCTATAGTTTCAAGGGTTTTATTGAAACATTGAGTTTGAAGAGCTGAGCTCTATAAATATATCAAAAGGTTATTCTATGTTTTTTAATTGATTATAAAATGGTTTCATGAGTGTATTTAAGCATGTAAATACATTTGTTTTCATAGTCTCATTACAGTCATAGTTTTTTGAAGAAATATTTTGCATGGTCATATAGTGTATCAAATCATGAAATAATGGAAGAATTGTTAGACTTTGTGTTTCAGTTTTGGGTTTTAAGAACATGTGCATATAGGGTTTGTTAAGAATGAAATGTTTGAAAGTATAATATATTGAAAGGTTATTTTAAGTCTTCATTCAGATGTTCAAAATAAACAAATGGAAAAAAGGATATATTTTGTTTTTGTTTCTTGGTTTTAAAAATATGATTTATGTTTTGAGTCCCTATTAAGTTGAATGATATAGTTTGAAACTTATCAGTTGAGGTTTGGATCCATGTTGTGCCATGTTAGGTTTTTGACATGAGATAAGTTTGAATATGCATAGAGATATTTTATGGATGGGTTAATTAGTTCCATCTGCTATGAAAATTTGTTTGGTAGCAAAGCATTTTGAATTTATGGTTTTGTTTTAGTGATACACATAATGTTTTGATGGTTTTTGGCCGGCCATGATATAGAAAAGTCATTGAAGTAGTTTGAAAATATATATGTGAATTTATATTTTGGTATGTTAAATTCATAATTTCATGTATTGGTATCAATTTCAAATTATCACTTTGAAGGATAAATATGCAGTTAAATTCCAAAAATAATGAGGGTGTTTCTAGTTTTGCACCTTAGTCTAGAAGTTATGGGTTTTGCTTTGAAGTTCAATATCAAAATAATAATTATTTAACTGTTAGTAATAATTCTTATGAGATTTGAAATAAATAAATAAATATTAGAAAGGCATGTGGTTTTCTTGATAGATTTTTTCATGTATAATTAGAACAATAAAAGACATTATAGTTTTAGGAAAGCTATAATTTGCAAAACAAGTTTTGTTCAAAGTTCTTGTTTTGATGGTTTAGTCTCTTATTTGATACTGACTAAGTGATATAGTTATTGTTTAAAGATGAATAAGAAGAATTGACATGACTTACTTGATTTAGAAATTCATACGAATTGGTTTGATAAAGACATATATGTGATTTCATATTTACAATAAAAACAAAGTTCAAAGGAGTATAATATTGTGAAAATAATATTATATTAATATAATTTTATTTAGATTGTTTTCAAAGGATATTGTCTCTGAAATCAAATATAATTTTGTGGTTTTGATATTGATATAGTTGAGACAATCTAGTTTTGTTTCAATCAAAGATAGTTCAAAAATTTTGTGATAAGTGACTGTTTGTTTGAAATACAGTTGATTTTTATGTTAGATATGTATGTGCTAATTTTTAGTCATGATAATTAGTTTTCTTTGAAATTATTTCAATTACATAGGATGTCTAGATGGGATCAGACTGAATCAAATAGGATTAATGATAACAAAGGTTGGGGTCATAATTTTGATAATGTAAATCAATAGAACCCAAATATAAATTTTTGATGAGTGATTTTAGGGATAGGAGAGTATAATAAGTAAATAAATCCTCTAATTGAGGTCATTTCAGATTCTGATGATTACTAGATGTCATCAGAATGAACTTTTATTTTTAGTTGAGCTTTAGTTGGCAGTTTTATATACTTTCAGATTTGATAAATTTTGACTTTTAGTTTTGATATCTTCTTAGTGATATTTTGGAAAGTATAAAAAAATTTAATTTTCTGATATATATATATATATATATATATATGCATTATGGTTGATATAAATGGGAATTTCTTAAACTTTGATTTATCGATTTTTATTGATATATACTATTCTATTTTATTATTAGTTGATAAGGGTCCCCACCCATTAGATTGTACCTAGTCTATATTCAAAAACTTGATCTATTAAGACTTTTTAAGTCTTAATTAAATCTAACCTTAACTAATAATTGTTTATAATTAACTGACTTTTAAATTCAATTAGTTAAGTTAAACTAATAACTAAGTTTAGTTGTAACTTCTTTCAAACCAAATTTGAAGCATAAAAAGAGATCAAGGATTTATTTGAAGAGGAGGAACAACACATGTATTGATACGTATAAATTTGTGAACTCAATCATTCATCTCTCTCATTTCTATGCATCTTCTCTCAGATAACATAAATTTTGTAGATAGACCTAATGGTACTTTCTCTGACAATTGTGTAATTGCTTAGGAAACGTAGGTATATCTAGTTTTTATATTATTATTTATAATAGATTATCTAAAATTGATCAAGTTTAACATATTTTGATGATTTTTATTTGCATTTCTATGTGCAAAATCCAAGTATTCAACATGAATAATGATGAAAACTTTGTTGTTTGCGACATTTCATTGATCTATTTTGATTGTAAAAATTGTCTCTCAAGTATTTGTAAAGAAATATGATGGTTTCTCAAATAAAATCTATCTTGTACGCTAAGATGACTCTCACTTTTGAAACTCACAAACTTTATTGTACTTTATATTGGCTTTATTTTAATAGAGTTTGTTTCATTAGTTAATCTTTTTCCTTCTCTATTTATTTGGTTCAATTTTCTTTTATCTTTAATTTGTTTTGGTTTATTCTAAATTTTTGTTTTAGGTTATTTCTTAGGTACACATTTATCCTTGTTTATTTTATTAAAAATAGATTGTTTTCTTTTATTAGTTTTTCCCTTTAATTTAGATTTAGCTTAAATAACTTATTATACTTAATTAGATTTTAGATTGATAATTTATAGATATTTATTACAGATTTAGATTGTTTGTAATGTTAATATTAATTAGATTATTTTTTTAGACTTAGATTTAGATTAGATAGTTTGTTAGATTTATTTTATACTAGTTTAATTGTTTTGGTCTTTAGTTTTAGTCTTGTTTAATTTACTTTGTTGTTTTCCCCTCTTCCTTTGATAGCTTGTTCGTTTTCTATTAGATTAGTTGTTGTTTTACCTTTTTTTCTTTTCCTTTGTTTTGATTTTTATTATCTTTTGTGTCTTAATGTTATAAGTTTCTTTTCATTACTCTCTTGATTGAAACTTTGTTTATCTCAAATCTGTTTTACTATATATTTATGGTTATTATCTTGAAGTTACTTGACCGATATTATAATAAAAAAACAAGATATTAATTGAGATATATTATTTTTTTGAATCAGACTTCTTTCCTTCAAGAGATTTCCTAATTCATAGGTATTCTCTATTGGATATGATAGATTACATATTCATATCTAAATTGATTCATTATTCGATAAAGCGGATTTTTAAAATTATAATGGAATATGTTATATTTTATAAGTTATTTTTTATTTCCTAAAATATTTAAAAAACCCCTTACATCTTTAGGATCATAATAGAACCTTTAGAACCTTAATATTACATTGGTATGATTCCAACTTAACCTTCATAATAGATGAAAGGGTTGATTATTTGATGGTACAATTTTTATGATCAACAAATTTAATGACTCTACTAGGGATTTCATTCAAAAATATTATTTTTTTAGAATTTTTTTTTCTTTTTGCTCATGGTGCTTGGGGGACAATAGCGTCTTATTATCCAACCTAGAATTGACATTGCTAACGATCAAGTTGATGTCGCTTTTAATTTATTATGTTATAAATGGTATAATCATCCTCAAAATCTTCAACAGGTTATTCAAGTTGTAAATGAAGAAGATAAAAAAAGTAGTATAATTTGAGATAGATTGGTATTCTAACCTTATGAAACTCAATAAGACATTTTAAACACAAATAGAAGAATTTAGGAAGATAGAGCTAGAGTTTTGGTTGTTAATCCTAGGCCTATAACTCATTTTATGTCTAATTCCTTTATTTTTGATGATCTAATTTTTCCCTTTAAACCTATTAATATAAATCATCAATTAAATCAATTGAATCAAGTTCAATAAAATCAGCCAATCCAAGTAGAGGATATTGTTGAAGCTTCCAATGGAAGATCAGGCAGAAGTGAGGATGGAAGACTTGATTCATGGATTGCAATACAATAGAGATCATAATGATCTCACTAAAGGTGAAAATGAAGCTAAAATTGAAGAAGAACAATAGATAGCTATAACACCATGGATTTCTATAAATCTAATAAATGTTCAAAACTGCCATGGTAAGTTACATTCCCTTAAAGGGCTAATATACTAAAAAAAATTGATATCCTTGAAGAATCTTGGGAAGATCATTTAGAAGCATTTAAACTAGTTTGCTCTACTCTTTGTATAATAAGTGAAAATATTTTTTTAAGAGTATTTGCTCAAATAGTTGAAGGAAAAGCTTACCAAGCATTTATAGTTTACCTATCAAAGTGATTAGCACATGGAAAAATATTAAAGAATGGATAAAATCATCCTTTGGAAAGCTAGAGAATACTTCGATCTAGTTTATGACCTTGTGAATTTTTATCTTGATCCAGATGACACCATTTGTCATTTCATTATCAGATTCACTAAGTTACATCAAAAAATCCCTCGTGATAAAAAGCTATCTAGACTTTATTTCTATAATGTTTTACCCCTAAAATATAAAATGGCCTTAGAAGATATGGATATTATAGAATATGATGAAAATTTAACATTCTATATTGAATATGAAAAGAAACTTAATCTATTAGATTGAGATAGATCTTTCATAAGTCTAAATTTAGATAATGCAAAAAAATTAAAAGTTATTCAGGGTTTAGGAAATGAGTTTATCACTATTAAAAGATAGCTAAATGATAAACCTTATTTTTTTAATAGAAACAATACTAAAAATAAAAATTTAGACATTTCTTATTAATGTAATATATGTGAATTAGATCATGATCCAGATTCATGTGTTGTTATTCACAAGTTTAAAAAATTCCTTCGAGGAAAAGATCTTATATCTAAAGAATTAGTAGACAACATTAACATGTGTGCTCTTTATTTGTATCAATTTGTTTTGCTTTTCTTAATTTGGAATGAAAAGAAACTAAGTAATATGCTTGTGGTATAAATACCTATTTGATTGTGCACATGTTGAATCAGAATATTGTGAAGAGATCCTCTTTGGCTTGGGAGGATGACCTGTAAATAAGAAAGCACTAAAACAAACTTATTTATTAGACAAGCAGTTGTGTGGATTGCCTAGAAATAGCTAGATCTTGAAAGTGGGAGCTTCCTTAGGGTCTATCAATCCACACACTTTTAACAATTGATTTTATAAATAAAAAGGAAGGTAATTTCATTAAATAATAGAAGATAACTAAAATTGATTACAAGAATGCTTGCTAAGAAAATAGACTAAATATAGCAATAGTGGGTTAATACTAATGCTAAAGTGGGTCAAGTTGTAGTTTTTTTTTTTAGTATGTGTTATGAAAAGGTCCAAGAAAATAAGGTTGGGGTTGGGGTTGGTAGATGTTAGAGGGTAAAATATTTAAGATGGTAGATGGTAGAGGTAGGTAGGTCAATAGGTAGAGGTTTAGAGGTCAAAAAATGAAGAGATTTAGAGGTCAAGAAATGAAGAGGTCTAGAGGTCAAGAAATGAAGAGCTCAAGTGGTGAAGAAGTTAAAACTAAATAATTGAAACAATATACATGTTGATGGCTTGAGGATGGTTGATGTTGATTTGTTTTTATTGAAGATGTTGTTGATCTTTAGTTGTTGAAGAAGCCTAGAGCAATTTCAAGAGAGTCTGGCTAGAAGACTAGAACTTGCAAGTAAACTCTCATAATAACCTCCAAGATAAATGACTAACATGCAAGATGAATGCTTCCAACCAATATCAATCTAAGGAGGCACATAATTATATAATTTTATACCAAGAGAGAAGACAAAGGGGAAAATAGTGGTGAGAGAGAAAATGTGGGACCATTTTATCCATGAGTAGGTAAGTGGATTAAGGGGATAAGGGTTTTAGGATTCTCACTTCACAAAGTATGTCTCCCACCTTACACATGTGACCAAATTGAGTGGAGATCACGTCCATGAACCCATATGGGTCCAAAATACTTTTCACCACTCCATTTTGTCCTTTCCAAAGCACCCAACAAGTGGGAACTCCACTTTAGCACCACTTTCATGCATGAATACAAATTTGCTTGTTGGATGATGGCCCATAAGGTAAATTATACTATACTTTGAAAGGGGGCCCTTGTGGTGCTTAATGAGGTCATTAAACACCTTTGACAAGGGTATTAAGTGGGGTATGATGTCTCACTTCAAGCCATGTCATTATTGCCATGTCATTACTATGTCACTATTGAGTCACCTTCCATGTCAACTACCATGTCACCATGAATAGTGACCTACCATGTCATCATGAATAGTGATAGTGATAGTGAATAATACTTTTGAATAGTAATTTTAAATGGTAATTTTTGAATAGTGATAGGTGAATAGTGACTTGGTTAGGTTAAAAGGGGTTAGGTTAAAATTCAATTAGGTTTAGGTGGTCCTTAGGGGGTGAGGCATTAAAACATCTAGAATTACTTGTGTGAAGTTTTTTAGTGTCTACATTTGGCCCATTTTTTTATGCAACTTTGAATTAACAAGCTACAAAATAAAAATAGATTGCTAGTTGAAGGTCAAATTACCCTGAGTATGGAAGGAGGTGTTACCTCTCAAACTAAGAGTCAATAAGGTAAAGCAGAAATGGGTGTGGGTTTAATAAGTAGTTGGTTGTGAGGCACAAGGTCGATGACAAAAAGGTTGGCATTTGAAACACAAACATGTACACAAAATGTGACCAAGTGTGATAGCCAAGATCACACATAAACTAAGGTTTCCAATGTTGATAATAATCAAGGTCAATTCTAAGAGACAAGTGACCAATGGACCACATGACCGTAACTACAGTTGGGTACACCTATCAATCTCTTAGATAAGGTTAATATTTTTGGAGGTATTCAAGCTAGGAATTACTCCCTTTAAAAACAAAAATGGTTTGTTTGGGCATTAGGTGGTGAAAATTTAAATGGTCAATATGGAAAAGTTGGTTGGTGTGGTCAAAAGGACCAAATCATAGTCATCATAAAGTACATGAATAGTTTGGGTCAAAAATGACCAACGTCAAGGTGGATGAGGTCTAATGGTTAGTTGGTTAGGTAATATACAAGGGTTCAGGTAGGGGTGGGTGAGCTGACTCCATATACACTAAGCAAAAGGATGTTGCCTACATAGTTCCATGGATGTAACATCCAACAAGAATGTTAGGCCAAATGTAGTTCTCCATAGGTTGGTTATTTGTGTCCAAATAGGTTTCCCCAATTTGATATACCATGGGGTTGAGATTGGGCTGATGGAGAAGGTTTTTAAAATGGATACTTTGGGTTTTGGTGAAGGTGATAGTGAAGGTGTTTGACTTATATTTCTCACAAAATGGTGAGAGTGTATGGAAAAGGTGCTTGTATAATGGTGAGAGCAACGACTAGTGATCGATGAATAGTCACCATAATGATCCCACATTCATTAAGATGAGAAAACATTGATGGGTGAGGTACGATACATAATAGGTTAACACAATATTAAACACCATAAATGGCCTTCAATAAAGCTAAGCCAAAGAAGAGTTACCTTCATGAGGAGGCTATGCCTTCTAAAATTGTGTGAGGGTATAAGCATAGTGGTGGCATCTATCACTATGAGCTAAGTTTTAAGAGATAAGTGTCTATTAAAATCTACATAGTCTTTTTAGAAAAATTTAATCATCACTATGAGCTGAGTTTTATGGGTATTAGTGAAGTGATGACTGACAAATATTTTCTTTGAAGGTTTTGTAGATTCTATGCAATAAAACATTAGCAACATGGTGAGTGATAGAGGATGAATTGTACCTAAGTTAAGAGTTGCATAGCCAGCTTGGGTGAAAGGTGTCCATGTCTACATCCTCTATCCTAATACCTCAAAACCAATGACTTTGGGTTCCACTAGAAGGGACCTTGCTAGAAATCAGCTACATGACCCAGGATACTATGTATGTAGTTGGATAAGATGGGACAAAGGTGACAATAACTCAAAAGACTACCAAGCCTATGAGGACTGTAAGATGAGAAATAAAGACATTGGATGTGAGTCATATGATCAAGATATTCAAATATGGGTGACAAAATTAAATCATGGTGGTGCATAATAACTTTATCAAGATGACCATCTGAATCGAGGGCTACATGTCCATGCAAAAATGTAAGTAGACATTACCATTCAAATTGGTAGAACTATTCAATGAAATCATATGACCCACTCAATTATCAAAATGGATAATCATGTTGATGAGGGACAATAGTTAGGTATTCTACTTAAAGAATCATGTTAAGAACAAATGCTCAACATGAAGTCATTTGAATTTTTAGGTTGTTGATAGTTTAGAGAGATGCAAAAGGTTAAAGATGGCAAACAATGGGAATAATCAAAATGGAGGTGGAGATGATCAGTAACCCCCATGACATAAAATAATCTACATGGTGAATATTCATATCTTTTAGATACTACAACATGTAATGATAGTGCTGGAAGAACTATTGAACCAAGGACAAAGGGAAAGGCACATGTGGCCTAAGCCTAAGCCTAAACTCCAAGCACAACAGTAGAAAAGAAGGCAAGAATTTTTCTATACAAGATGTAGGGCCAGAGAATATCACCCTAGGTTTATCCATGGAGGGAATTCTCACTTTACAAGAGGGTGCACATTGATTCAATGATAGGCATTATCCATGCAAGTAAAACAACTAGAGTGGATGGAGGTAATGGTTGTGATGGTTGAGCAAGTTAAAAGACCCAGAGTGGAATATGATTCCTATCTTGTGGGGAGGAATGCATAGGAAAGGAAAAAAATATGCCCCCAAGGGCTGTCAACATAAGGAATGTTGTTGAGGATAGCTCCGCTAGTAATTGACAAGTAGGATGGCTCAACATAAATCTTGAGTCACCAGATAATCATGGTAATGTTTAAGTAAGAAAATAATGTATGTATATGCCTTAGGTGATGTGTATATAAGCTAATGACTTTGTATGTGCCATATGATACCTCATACCCTAAATATAGTTTGTTTTAAACATTTTTAGAATGTGTTGAATGTTATGTTGGATTTTATTATGCTTATAGTTATGTGGATAAACATGATTATGGTTGTTATTATCTTACTTAAGGTAAAGCATACAAGGTAAGGAAATGAACAACACTAGATGATAAAGTGAAGAATATAATCAAGAGATAAATATTTTAATAAAAACATTAACCAATCATAGTAGGATAAGAAGAGGGGATGATGCTTCTTCTTTGATAAGGACTAAAAATAGATCTAAAGTGGGATTGGGTTAATGAACATATGCCCTTCAAATGCTTCACATGAGTGGTCATTAGTGAGTTAAAAAGGTGTTTTTGACTACATGATGTTAAATAAGTTCAAGAATCCCTTACATATAGTGTAAAAGGAGATGGGTGAAAATGGAACCCTATTGCAAGACTAACATGCCTCTTCTATAGGTGCCTAAAGAGTCAGTTATAAACAAGTCTATGCCAAAATTGTGTAGACTGGTCGATGTGAGAATTCTACTTGTGAAATTTGATTGCAATTTTGACCTTATTATGTTGCTTGAGAGTCGATTATGACTTTAAAGATTTATTTTCTTTTGTTTTTTGTTTTGATAATGGGTATTTTGTTTTATTATTGTATATGGGAAGCTGATCAATATGGGAAGCTTCTAAGAAATTGTTATGCTTTTGACAAATGCTTTACTCAACCATCCTTCAAGGGAGTGGTTTGAGTGTATATGATTTATTTGATGTACTTGATATTTGTCCTTTAAGGGATCAGTCTATCTTATATTTGTTAATTTCAAATAAATTTTTAACATTTGTCCTTTGAGGGAATAGTCTTTGAATTCTAGGAATGATCCATGATTTCTAGTGATAGGAATTTTTTTATTTTTCTTTAATTCTACTTGACATATACTTGCTTAGGATGACTTAGTGGTTCACCTTTATGAAGGAAAAGCTAGAAGCATAAGAAGGTAGACTAGGTTGAAAATATTTAGGTGATAATGATCATGGGGATTGACCTTGAAAAGGGGTGGAAATTACCATGACATCCATGCCATGGGTAGAGTATTGATACTCATTGTTTAAGATAAGGTTATGCCAATGACAGCTAACCATATGATTCAATTTTAATCAGTTGCCCCTAAAATAGAGATATGAATGTATGTGGATAGTAAGGAATGAGCTTAAGTTAAACAAAAGGTAGTCTTGATCCTTCTTAACAAAAGAATGGGCATAGATGTAAAGCATTAAGGGGTTCAAGTTTTGGGTGGCCTTCAAGAGAAGATAACTAGTATTATCTTGACCCATACTTTTGGGTTATGATATAAAGTCGAAGCCAATTGAAATCAAACTCACCCTGATTACTTTCTCCATATTGGTGACATACTGATTTTCCTTTAGAATGAGGTCTCCAATATTGATCTCTCACATTTTAAGGTGTTTTTTATAGGTATGCTTGATACGCTCTTGATATTAATGGAGATGGGTAAGGGATAATAAACAACACTCATCAATTAACTCAAGCTAGGTTAAACAATGATGATGATTATAATTGTCTTCAAAAATAAGCTCTTATAAAGATATATGAAGAGAGGGAATTTGTATTTCAAGAGGTAAGATAGCCTCAACTCCAAACACAAGGAAGAAATGTGTAGCACTCATAGGAGTTTTAATGTTAGTGCAGTAAGCCATAAAATGAAGGGGGTGTGCAAATGCCAATATTGACCAAATTTATTAAATATTTTAGTTAGCATGTTATTAAGAGTTTTATTAGAGGAATTGGCCTGTTCATTAGCTTAAGGGTGATAGGGTGAGGAGAAACTTAGCTTAATTCCAAATGTTTCACATAGACCTTGGATTTGTTTATTCTAAAAGGATTTACCATTGTTGATGATAATCTTATGACGAACACGAAAGCAGCAAATGATATGATGGTTGATAAAGTCAACAATCTTCTTTGCTTTCATTGAGAGTAGAGGAATATCCTTTACCCACTTTGTAAAATACTTAGTCATGGTGATAATAGAGTGGTGTTACTATGAAGAATGAGGGCTGATTTCACCAATAATATCTAGGCCCATTGTGATAAGGGACAAAAATTGATAGAAACTTGAAGGCTATGGCTAAGCACATGATGCAAATTAGCGTGTTGTTAATATTTAACACACTTTTTCACATAATCATAGCAATGTTGGTAAAGGGTAGGCTATTAATAACTAAGACAGAGGATGCACTTAGCTATAGAGAGGCCACTAAAGTAACCCCCAAAAATACCATCATGCATTTCCTTGATAACATGAGAGGCTTCATGACTACACAAGCAATGAAAGAGGAGGCCATCAAATCTATGTTTATAAATAATCCCACCCATAATGGTATAGCATGAGGTATTATGAATAAATTCTCTTCAAGATCTCCTAGAAAGGTTAGAAGGAACAATGCTAAGTTTGAGGTAGGTGAAATTTTGATAATACTAAAGGTCAGGTTGGGTCTCTTCTACATTGAAAATGGCGGGAGAATATACTTTGACATAAGAAGATTGGGTAAGTTTTTGAATAACAACAGATAGCTTAGAATCTAAGGGTTTAGATGGAATTTATGAGGCAAGGGAAGCCATGGTGTTGTTAAACTTTCTAGTATATCATGGGATTGACTAGATATGATAATGTTTGAATGATTGTAGGAGTTAATCAACTAGTTATGTGTACTATTGTAGAACATCATTCTTACACTAGTAAGAGTCATTGATTTTATTGAACACAAGTTAGGAGTCACCAAATATATTGATTCTTTTAAATCTTATGGCTAAGTTAGTTTGAAGGCCTATCACTAGGGCTTCATACTCAACCATATTATTGGTACATTCAAAATCAAGCATGAAGGACAAAGGGAGAGGTTCATTATCAAAGGGGATAAGGATGATACTACCCCCCCCCCCCACCACATTGACATTTTCATCCATTGAAGAACATGGTGACTTGATAAGTGAAATTTTCTTGAGAGAGGGTTACAATGGATTCATCAAGAAACTCAAGAGGAGGAGGTTGCTTATCTACCAAAGGTGCTTCAACTAATTGGTCGACAATGACTTACCCCTTAATTGATTTTTTCTGAAGGAACTCAAGATCAAAATTTTATAAGATCATAAGCCACTTGGTCATATGCTAGTTTTGGTATGGCTTGGAGTGTATGTACTTAAATGGGTCAGTGTTGGTTATGACATAAGTTTTATGGTTAAGATGGTAGTGGTGGATTTTGGTGGCCATGAAGACTAAAGATAAGCAAAGCTTCTCGATATGAGTGTATTGGGTCTCATATTCTACCAACATATGAATAATTTAATATATGACTTGCTCTCTATGTTTTTCATCTCAATGAGCCAGCAGTACCCCTTGGGAATGGTTGGTGGAAGAGATATAAAGGTAAAAGGGTTAGTCATCCTTAAGAGGGATAAGGATATGTGGTGACAAAAGGTACTTTTCGTTCGAGTCAAAGGCCTTTTGATAATAATTATTCCACTTGAAAGAGACATCCTTCTTTAGAAGGTGGTGGAAAGGTTGGCACCAGTTTGAGAGTTGGGAAATAAAATTATGAATGGATTGAAGCTTTCCTTATAGGCTATAGAGTTACTTAAGGTTATTTATAGGAAGCATGTTCGAAAAATTTCTAACTTTGGTAGGATATACTTCAAATCCACAAAGGGAGAAAATGAAGCCAAGAAGTTTTCCTAACAAGACCTCAAAGATGTATTTATTGGGGTTAAGACAAACATGATAATGGATGAGGAATTCAAAAATGATCTTAAGAATAGCTAATTAATCTTTTCTACATTTGAATTTCCCATGAAGGTCATCAACATAGTCATCTATAATCTTATGGATGAGATCATGGAAAATATAATTCATGACATGTTGGTAGGTTTTGCACCAGCGCTCCTTAACCCAAAAGGCATGACTCTATAGTAAAAGGTTCCTCAAGGGGTGGTAAAGGTAATTTTGTGTTGATCTTTGAGAGTAATTAAGATCTGATTTTAACCCAAAACCCATCCATGAGAGATAATATCTCATGGCTGGATGTAAGTTCAACAAGTTCGTCAATGCTGGGTAGATAAAATTCATCCTTGAGGTAGGCGAGGTTGAGGTCACAAAATTCCATAGAAATGCATAGTTCCCCTATGGTTTTGGTGATATGTACGACATTCGAGACCCATTATGGGTAGTTAATGGGTTGTATGAAGTTTATAGAAAGGATATGTTAAATTTCTTCTTTGACAAGAAGGGATATGTGAGGATGCTTGCATCAGAGCTTCTTCTTGATAGATTTGACATCATGATGAGTGACTATGTTATGGGTAACAATAGCAGGGTCAATCTTAGGCATATCACCATAAAACCAAGTGAATTCCATGTTGTGGTCTTGGAGGAAAGAGGACAAGTCCTAAAGTTCCTTAGTATTCAGTGATTGGCCCAATTTGACAATACAAGGGTTGTTCAGAGTGCCCAATTAATATCCATGGTGGATCCATTCACCATGGTTGAGGTCTTAGGAAGAAGGGATTTGTAGATTGAAGAATTTGGGGCACCAAGGTACATGAGAATAGAATCATCATCCTGGCACTGAACAATGTTAATGGTAGGAGAGTCTTTCCCTATCATCTTAAGATGAGTCAAACAAATGGTGATGGTTTCCTCCTTTTGATAAGCTAAGGTTCCAAGGGTGATCATGTTGACAAAAAAAAGTTAGGTGGGTTTATGTCATCATCCTCACATGCAAGTAGAGGTGAGGTTAGTGAGGAAGGGGTATCTTCCCCAATAATGGTGATAGTAGGTGGTTTGGATTACTTCTTATTAGGTAGGATGAAACCAAGGCCATGCTTCTTGTGATGTTTTCTAGTCTCAATGGTGACCAGCTCATGTGGGCCATGCTCATACCACATAAATCCAAATACTTTCCAAGCAACCCAATGAAGGTATGTCTTAGCAAAGCTTAGTTTATCTAGGTAAGAAAAATTGGAAATAAATGGTCAAGGTAAGGAAGAGGAGATAGAAGCACCAAGGGTTTGTCGATTCTCCCATAGACAAAATGGGTCTGATAGTTAGGAGGTCCAAAGGGAATGATAGTTTTGACATTGGGGTCATATCCTAGTTGGTTGTGACTTGACCATACTTTTGAAGAGTAGGGAAAGTGTCAAGAGATAAAATATGATACTCCCCTAATGAGAGACATTGAAACATAGATCTAGGGGCTCCTCTATAAGGATCAAATAAAAGGAGATGGGTGAGCTAGCTAACACTTCATTGGTAGAAGGGGCTATGACATCTACATTAATGGTTGACATATGGGGTTTAGCATCTGAAGGTGTATTGGATGGGGGTATGATAACATTGATAGGGTGATAGGTCATGTTACATGTTGATAAAGGACTTGGGTCCGCTTGGATGGTGATGACCTAGCCCTCATGGTCAAACTTGATGCAATGGTGGAGGGTAGAGGGAATTTATCCCATGGAGCAGATCCAAGGTCATCCCAATAAGATGTATTTAAATTCACCTTCCAAAACATAGAAGAGTTCAGGGAGTGTGTGAGGTCCTACATAGATATGAAGGATGATAGTTCCCAAAGTAGTGGCCTTGATATCATTAAAGGAGTGAAAAATAGTTGAGGATTCAGACATGACATTGTCTAACAAGTTGAGATAGGAATGAGAGGAGATGATGTTAATTCTTTCTCCCCCATAAATCATGACCAACTTGATATGGGTTTGGTTTATCTAAGTGGTAATAAAGAGTGGGGGATCTAGGTCCTCAATGTAGATGGAAGGTATTTATGAATCCTTAAAGGTGACAAGGTTGGAAATTTAAAGGGTACCAAAAAAGATAGCTAGAAGTTAAGGGTCCTCAATTTGGACCTCAATGGATTTTAAAGCTTCTATTAGTTCTTAGAAATGATGGGGAGATGTAGATATCAACTCATACAAGCTCATTTTTACTGGGGTCTAATGAAGCTACTTGAGGATAACTCTCTAGATGGATTCTGAAGGGTTAGGCTAGGGGGCACCTAAAATAGACACCTTGGGTCTAGTTGAAGATGGAAATGGTTGGGTGTGGATTGGTTGGGAGTTTAAAGATGGGTAAGTCCAAGGAATGGACACCTAAGCCTTCCTTTTATCCTTCTAATATGACCATGTTGATAGTATGGATAAAAGGAGAGGTTGAAGTAGTAAAGTGGTTAGACTCATCTTCACTCTTAGGTGAGAGTGGAGGAGTAGCTATGTGTTGGGTAGGTATGGTTAACGATTGGATTGGTATGGATTCTATAGGAGGTTCATCTGTTAATAGATCATCCTCATCATAAAGCTAGTGGATAAGAGTTTGGAGAGCTTTGTAGTTCTCTGTATCATGGTTAGGTGTCTTATGGTAAGATCACACATGATGGTCATTATAAAAGGTGGGTTTAAAAACAAGAGGGTCAGAGGGTATGATGGGAGGTAAGGCTAAATAAGAAGTTTGTAATAACTTAAAGAGAATGGTTGAGTATGACTTGGCTAAATGTGGTAAAGGTTTAGTGGTTTTTGCTTTGGGTGTTGAGGTAGGAGGTTGTTTGGAAACATGTTTAGTGATAGGTGCCTTAGGTAAGGTGGTATGATTGGTTAATTACTTTAGTTTAGGAAAGGAGGTTGATGAGTTAGAGGCAGAGGATTACAAGGTAGGTATCTTAGGTATCACTAGTGTGGTAAAGAGAGGTGCATCAAAATGTAAGTGTGAAGGTGTAACCAATAGAGGTGGTGGGGTTTTGGTAGATATAATGGGATTCTTATGCAAGGTAGAGGGATAAGACCCAAAAATGGATGGCAAGGTTAAAGGAGGTAAAATTTGGGGCTTTGTGCCTTTGGGTGGTTTTACCTCTTTGGTTGCTTTGGTTTGGTTCTTTGTTATTGGTTTTAAATGGGTTAGGTCAACTTTCATAGATGGGTGACTAAGGCTCGGTGTAGGGAGGATACCAAGGTTCTTGGTAGATCCAGTTGGGGTGATAGGAGAGGGTTTGGCTACTTGGATATTAGTTGTCTTAAAAAAATTAGGGTTGGTTAGTTTAGTGGATTTTTTAAATGGTTGGGTGGAGGTTTTGGTTGGTTGGGTAGATATGGTAATAGGTTGGTCAATAGAAGTGGTGGGATGGTCCACTAAAGAAGGGGTAAGAGGTTTTAGTATGGTAATATAAGGGAGACATAATTACTACCAAAAGGTGGCTCGATACCTATTAGGGTTGGAGACAAATTCTAATTTTTGCACCAGCCTAAAGAAGGTTTTTTAGGTTGGTTTGATTCCTTGAATGGTGGATCTAAAATATAACCCCCTAAGTGGAGACATAGGGATGGTAACCTTGTCTTCTTCTTTAATAAAAGGATACAAGGTTGGGATAGGTGGCTCTTTTATGGGAGGAGTAGACATGGGGATTTACTGCTCAATAATGTTTTCCATGGGAGGGGTGAGTTGCTTGGTAATTGGTAAGGAAGGTAAGATGGGTATGTGGTCTAGTATGTCAGTCAGAGGGGAGGTTGGTGGTTCTACTACCTCGATGAGTGGAGGAGGAGAAGGGGTATTTTCTTGGTTTGGGTTTCCAAAAGTGGAAAAGGTAACTCCACTACCTTAATAGGTGGAGAGGGTGAAGGATAGGTAGGTTGGTGAGAGGGTTCTTTAGCAGTGAGTGTGTCAAGAACCATGTTAACAGTATGGGTATCATGAGAGCACTTGATATCATCACTCTCATTTTTGGTAGTAACATGGTTTGAAAAATATTATCTAAATATATCAAAGGCTTAGTTTGTTGGTTTATTTTGTTTATCTAATGTAATCCCCACTTGTTAATGAAGTATTAGACAAGGATATTGAAGGTGTTACACCTATTGATATCATGTCCTATCACTCGATGAAAGGCACATAAATCATTCTCATTGTACTAGATAGGTGTAGGATGAGAAGATTCAAATTACTAGGGTGGTTTGATAAGAGGAAGTTGATTGATATTAGCTTTCAATAACTTCTCCAAGATGGAAACATAGGATTATCCAAGCAGAGTGAATTATTTTTGGTTGTTTTAGGTTTGGTTCCTCGGGTTTTTATTTGAGGAATTAGAGGAATTTGGTTGGTTGATAGATGGTGGGGGAGTGGTTTTAAGGACAACTGCATCTACCATTCCTTCACCCTTGGTATTGGTATTGGACTAGTTGTTCAATTTGAAATAAGAGGCCTCCTTGGTTTTGTAGGTTGAGTTCTTGTTCTTTAGTTTTAGTTTCCCTTCATCAATGGCTTTGTTTTCTAACTTACATGCCATGGTAAAATCTTCATCAAAGGTTTGGAATCTTTGGACACATAACATGGAGGAGATATGTTTGGCACATGCACAAGAAAAGAGATTTATGAGTTCAAGTGTAGGTAAGGACAAGGAAAGTTGGTTAATTAGGCTCCACCAACGAGCCACAAAATCAACAATAGATTCATCCTCAAACTTTTGGATAGAGTAGAGGTTAGTGATTTAAAATTTCTTGGAGATATTGATCAAAAAATGATCCAAGAAGGTTTGGGCTAGTTGGGTAAAGGAGAAGATGGAATGTTTAGATAAGGCACTATACCAATCTAAGGCCAGGCCGACTAGAGACATGGGGAAAGTACAGAGAAGAAGGGAATCATCATAGTTAATCAAATATCAAGCATGCCTAAATGACCTGAGGTGCTATTGGGGATATTCATTAATTGGAAACTTAGAGAACTTGATAACTTCCCATTGGGGAGGATATGGTATAATAGGTATGGATGGATGGATGGGCTCATTACAAATTTTGTCATAAATTAAGATGTTTTGAGTACCCAATATAGATGACTCTAAGATGGCCATATTGTCCATAAGTATCTTCATTAAGTCTGCTTGGGGTTGAGCACCTATAAGGTTGTAAGGTGGATACTATGGTGGTGGTTGGGAAACATGTTGATAATGGGGAGAAGGTTGAGAGGCTGCCACATACTGATATGTGGATACCATTGGTTGGGTAGAATATACATAAGGGTAGGTAGATTTAGGTGGTTGTGTAGCAGGTATATGCCCTTGTAGGTTTGGGATGTAGCCAAAGGTTGATTTTAGGATAGGATTGGTATTTAGATTGGTTGATGATGAAAGGGTAGTGACCATTATACCAATCAATGTCAAGGTAGAGGGTATGGACACTACAAGGCTTTGAAGTAGAGTAGTGTTTGATGGATTGGAGTTAGCTAGAGGAAGGTTGGTAGTGTTAGATGTATGCTCTCCCATTGTAGAGGAGTGATTATTAGAAGGTATAAGGGTGGTGGTAGTTTGGGTTGAATGGTTTTTAATGGTAGTCTTAGAGGGGTTATTGGTTGATGAGGAGGCTTGGGTGGTTAATGGTTGAGTAGTAACTGTGGTAATGGAGGTACTCCCCATGAGGTGGAGAGGCATTCCATAAGGTGGATCTACAAGTGGGGTTGAAACCAAGATATAGTAAGATGTGGTTGTAAGATAATGTTGCTAGGCTTCAAGATTGTTGTTTAGTGATGTATCCTACAAACACCTCCTCTAAACCTTGTTTATGGATTCACAAAACCTCCCTTATGAAAGATATCTTATTTCCTTGAACTAGAATCTTTGATTCATATCATACATCTTAACACATCTATACATACCTATTAAGGTCATTCATTCCTTTGTTATAAGGCTTAAGATTCTCAAATTACCTGTTAGTTGGGATATCTTCCTTGTAGCACTTTTTATCTGTTTATAGGCCTTATCATTATTTAGGATTGATCAAACGTGACTGTAATGATGATTTTATATACCCATTAATCCTTTACTCAACATATTTTAAATTAGGCAGAGTTCCTTTGTATGGATCTGTACTTCCTTTTACAAGCCCTACTCCAATTAGCCCTCTACTTGTAAAAACCTCCTTATTCTGGTCACTATATAGACTTTCCCACCAAACTAAGAACATTTATAGATACCCATTCATCTCTTCTAGGTGAATCAATCATTTATATACCCTCTTCTGTGGACAAATCCACTTATCTCATATTAACCCACTTCATTTGCTCTCTTTTTACCTAGAACTTAACATACAGTTACATTTTTCCATACCTTCCCATAAAATACACACCTAAAAGCACCCCCATTAGTTATAAAACATCCTTTAGAACAAGATTACAAAGTTTCAGACAATTCCATCAATGGATTCTCCTTAAGTCATCAACACCCTAGTTCTAGGGCTTTCTAGACCAATACAGGGCCGAGAGCATAGTTATTTTGACTGGGAGTGTTATATAGTGATTTAAGGGTTACAAATGGGCTATTTAGGTCTTCCCATATGTCCTCCATCCTTTCCATTCATTATCCAAGTCACATTAACTCTCTATTTATACCAAACAAGGTAGGTTTAGTGTGATTTCACTGTGTGTTTATGATAGTCAATAGGGGAGTCAAGGGTTTCATAAAATATTTGATTCCAATAGGTCTTATGAGTTACAAAAATTATTATCCTTCCTTATATAACATATACTCATGCATAAAAGAGTTCAATCCATTCATTTTCTTCTCAAAACATACAAGGTTCTTTACACCTGCTTGTACCCTGTCACCTATAGGCTGAGGACTAGATTTTATAAACTTGAGGCATATAAAGGATCCCAAGTCTTCCTTACTCATTCATTAGGTTATTAATTTTCTCAAAAACCTATCCTCATGCTCTTACAAATCACATGCATCCCTTTTTACGTTGATCTACCTTTGCAACAATGGACTGTATATAGTTTTGACTGCCCTATCAATACCCTGTTCCTTCATTCTCACAACATTCAAGCATTCTAAAACCTCTTTATCATAGAACAAAAACTCGAAAATTTTCTCCAAGAGATGTTTAAAGTTACTAGATTCTATTCTTGACCCAATAGATACTCATTACTCCTTATATTCAAAAGAAACACACACACAGGTCTATTACTATGCAAACCAACATTCTACACTTTGAATCATTATATAACATAATCATGGGAATCAAACATCCTTATTCACTTTATCAAACAATTATACTTAAAAAATAGAGGCTTAATGTTTCATGTTCAATGATCAATGGCCACCAAAGTCTTTATTAGGAAATCTTCATACCTTCTTGTCCTCACATCAAATCTTCTCTCTCTCCTGGACTCTTACATTCTTTCACTCTTTGATCTCCTGGTTATCTTTCTCTCTAACTCTCTTACATATATTTCCTTGAATGAGAGGTCCTCCCTCTGTATCTCTCTTCCTCTTTTTCAAGATGAATTTTTTTACAATATGCATATAACACTCTTTTAGAGTAAACTCCTTTCTCTCTCACCTACGCCCAACTTGGGCTCAAAGACAAACAAACAAGATTTGATAACCAATATTATAAATGTGAAATATTTTATAAAACACTTCCTATGGTTGGAATATTTCAACCAATTCCTTTATTTGTTTCATAAGCCAAGATTGGATTCCAATGTGGGAGATCTTCTCTAACTACTTTTCACCCTTTTTACTTTTTACATTTTTCACAATTACATTCACTCCTCTTAAAAAAACATTTGGAGGGAAATAAAATTTGAACTCAAATTTAAAATTATCCACACTAAAACATGACTTGAGCTTTCATGATTGATGATTTTAACTTGTCCTCCGTGTCCATTGGAGATGATCTTATATCATTTGGGAAAGTGGCAAAATCTGCACCTCTTAGAGGGACCACCTGAGGTTAAGTAGGACTTCTCGAAGGGTGAGGGGATTCTACTAGTTCAAAAAAGTGGTCCATGGATGAAGGGGTGGAAGGGGCAGGTTGGCTTTGTGATGGGTTTTGCTCCACAAAGTTTCCTTGATTTTGGATACTGAGAACCATAAAAGATAAGGGGGATAGAATGCATAAACAACCTCACTACTCAGACAATGAGAAGATAAGAAATGATCAAATAAATCAAATCACACTCTAGAATAATTGTTAAGCCTTAGAGTTTTAATTATCTCTCTTTTGGCTTACGCCTTAAGAAGGTGTGTGACTAAAATTGGCTTGTTGAATGGGTACTAAAAAGGAAGTCTATGATTGGTTTCAAGTTGTGTTTAGGTGTTCAAGAGAAATTTATATTAGAATTAATGTGTGGCTAGGTATCAGGGCCAACCCCCTCACTTCACACAACACAACGATAAAGGTGTCAGGTGCTTACCTAATATATACTGATATCTAAAGTTTATACTCAACCAGATAGCTGAGTTGGTTCTCCCCTTGGTAATGACTTCCAAGAAGGATTGTTAGGAAAGGGTAAGGTTACCATTAGGTGATGAAATTATAGTTGATCCTTGTCTCAAGTGTGTTTTATGTTTTATTTGAATGCATGATTTGGTATTATGTGAGTGATAAGAAGTGTTTTTTTATGATTATTTTCACTATTTAAATTAACCTATGTGAACTAAACAAAAAAGCAAGCAATGGATGCAAGTCATTTTTAAACCCAAAGGAAAATTTTGATTTCTTTTTTTATGAGTACAAGAAAAATTATGATGAACCTAAATGCGGTATGAAGATGCAAGACCAAATCCTAGGATGAGTGCTTTTTAATTTTTAGAAATGAAGGGAAAATAAAAATTTAACCTTTTCTAAGAATGCAAAGAAAGACAAAAACTTGATTTGGAAAAGAAGAATTGAAACTAAGAATTTGAATGAAGAAATGAAAGACATAACATTTAATTATTAGAAATGAAATTTGCATAGGATAAAAATTTCACTAATGCAACTAAATGTCCTAAACAACTAAGAACCCAAGAAAATCTCTAGGGTCCCACTGGGTGTGCCAAAATGTTTCTATCAAATTTTTTACTTTTCTTAATTTGGAATGAAAAGAAACTAAGTAATATGCTTGTGGTAAAAATACCTATTTGATTGTGCACACATTGAATCAAAAATTTGTGAATAGCTCCTCTTTGGCTTGGGAGGATGACCTGTAGATAAAAAAGCACTAAATCAAACTTGTTTATTGGATAAGTAGTTTGGTGAATTGCCTAGAAATAGCTAGATCTTGAAAGTGACAAAATCCTTAGGAGTTGTCAATCCACACACTTTTAACAATTAAGTTTATAAATAAAAAAGGAAGTTACTTGTATTAAATAACAAAAGATAACTTAAATTTAATAAAAGAATGCTTGCTAAGAAAATAGATTAAATATAGCAATAGTGGGTCAATACTAATGCTAAAGTGGGTCAAGTAATAATTTTTATTTTTGGTTTGTATTATGACAAGGACTAAGAAAATAAGGTTTTGGTTGGGGTTGGTAGATGATAGAGGATAAAAAATCCAAGATGGTATATAGAAGAAATAGTTAGGTCAAGAGGTAGAGGTTTAGAGGTCAAGAAATGAAGAGGTCTAGAGGTCAAGAAATGAAGAGGTCAATAGGTGAAAAAGTTGAAACTAAATAATTAAAATAATATCCTTATTGATGGCTTGAGTATGTTTGATTTTGATTTATTGTTGTTGAAGATGTTGAAGCTTTCATTGTTGAAAAACCCTGAAGCAATTCTGGGAGATTCTAGCTAGAAGACTAAAACCTATAATTAAACTCTCCTAATAACCTCCAAGATAAATGACCAACATGCAAGATGAATGCTTCCAAACAAGATCAATGTAAGGAGACACATACTTATAGCATCTTATTCCAAGAGAGAAGACAAAGGGGCAAATAGTGGTGAGAGAGAAAATGTGGCACCATTTTCTCCATGGGTGGGTAAGTGGATTAAGGGGATAAGGGTGGTGGGATTCCCACTTCACAAAACATGTCTCCCACCTTGCACATGTGACCAAAATGAGTGGAGATAATGCCCATGAACCCATATGGGTCCAAAATACTTTCCACCACTCCATTTTTTCCTTTATGAAGCTCCCAACAAGTGAAAACTCCACTTTGGCACCACTTTCATGCATGAAGATAAATTTGCTTGTTGAATGATGGCCCCATAAGTGAAATTTCACCATAATTATAAAGGGGGCCCTTGTGGTGCTTAATTAGGTCATTATCCACATTTTACAAGCATCTTAGGTGGGGTATGATGTCTCACGTCAAGTCATGTCACTATTTTCATAGCATTGTTATGTCACTGTTGAGTCACCTACCATGTCACCATGAATAGTGATAGTGAATAGTAATTTTTGAATAGTGATAGGTGAATATTGACTTGGTTAGGTTAAAATAGGTTGGGTTAAAGGTCAATTAATTTTAGGTGGTCCCTAGGGGGTTCAAGGCATTCAGACATCTAAAACTACTTATGTGCATTTTTCTAGTGTTTACACTCTTGATGATTCATTAAAAAATAAAAATGTTTATGTTGTAAATACTAGAAATAAAGATTATAGTTATTCTAAAAATAATAAAAAAATAAATAACAATTATTCTTCTAATGATAAAATAAAAATAATTTAGAATAATGCAAATAGTTCAACTGATAATGTTGTTCAAAATATTTTTTATCTAATGGTTATAATAATAGTCAATATCAACATTATAAGCCTAAAACTTTTAGATAAACTATTGATAAAACTTATAATATAATTGATTATTTATCTACAATCAAATTTGGATTCTCATTACTTCAGGGAGCCAGCCTTCCATGGCCGCTTAATAAAATTAATGAAATTGTTAGGAATCTTAAAACTGATGTAGGCTTACATGAAGGTAGTAATGAATAGTCAATTTTTTATGCTCAAAATTATGATCCTCTTATAGATTATATACCTCCTTTTTATGTTACAAATAAAATTTCTAATAATGTAATCCATAGTTATATCTTACATACAAGTGCTTCGAAGAATACAATGCCTAAATTCATTGCAGATTAATTAGGCATATCTTATGAAACTGACAATAAGAAACTTATTGGATTTGATTCTAGATAAACTAACATTTGTGGTAAGTTTCATGACATAATAATTAAAAAATTTAAATATGAAATAATAAGATGCATGACTAATGTTCAAGTTTTAGATATTCCTAATAATTACGTTATGTTATGAGGAAGAGATTGGTCAAAAGCAACTGGTAATTTTATTAGAAAAGATATTACATGGGTTCCCATTAATAATGAAATTTATTTCATAAAAAGAGAAGATTGGTCTAGTAAACATATTGGGTCATATACTTCTTCCATTATTTCTTATGTTGAAATTGGAATTGGGACTTATGAATTGTTGAATTTAGATGAACCAAAAAATCAGCATGAAGATTTTTTTGAAAAGAACATTTTATGGTTACTTTATTTTGATAGAGTTTGTTCTAAACAAGGTAATGGTAAAGTAATTTGTCTAATTTCTCCTATGATAAGATATTTCATTATGCTTTCAAATTATCATTTAAAAACACTAGTAATTATGTAGAATTTAAAGCATTATGTTTACGATTGGAAAAAACCATAGAACTTAACATTAAACATTTATAAGTCTTTGGAGATTCTGAGTTAGTTGTTAGACAAGTACAAAAAATTTATAAAACTAATCCAAACTCATCTACATCATTATACACAAAATACTTGGTCATTATTTGAACATTTTGAGGCTTTCAATATCATTCATACTCTTATAGAATTTAATATTAGAGCTGATAAGCTTATTGTTTTTCATCTAATCCAACTCTAAGTGAGATTGAACCAACTATAGACTTATTTTATGCTAAAAATTTTCATCCTAAAATTCTTGATTTGAATGATAGTTGACCTATTTTTAGTTGTGATGAACATATAGATTATTTTATTAGGGTAATCATTTTGATCATGATGATTATGTACTAAATTGTGAAGATTACTTATAATTAAGTACTGACAAATTACTTGTTAGTCTAGTAAGTTTATAATATATGTTTATTCCTAATGATCAGCCCAAAATCTCTAGAATGGAAGAAACTTACAGGAGAATCATAGGTGAGCTATTCCAATCAATTTAGGTACAAAAAAGGATCCAAAGTATGTTTATTTATGAATCCAAGTTACCATAAGTGAAAATGTTAAATTCATTAAGTTATTTAAATAATTCATTAATGTGTTTACCTATACATATAAAGATCTTAAAGGTTATGATACTAATATTATTAAATATGACATACCTATAAAACTTGGTATCAAGCTTGTAAGGCAGAAAATACAAAGAATTAGCCCTTTGTTAGAGGACACCATTAACAAAGAGCTAGACAAAATGATTGATGTTGGTGTCATTTTTCCTATAACATATTTTAAATGAATAGCTAATTTAGTATCGATTAAGAATAAAAATGGTGACACTAAATTATGTGTTGATTATAGAGATTTGAATAAAGCTAATATTAGGGATAATTTTCCTCTATCAAGTATAGATCAAATTTTACAAGTTACAAGATCAAAAATGATGTCATTATTAGATAGATTTTTTCGTTATAATTAAATTTTTATAAATCTTGAAGATAGACATAAGACTACTTTTACTATTCATAGATGAACTTTTTCTTATAACGAAATTCCTTTTAGTTAAAGGGCTATGCATATTTATTTTGATGACTTAATTGGCATTGAAATTCAGATTTATCTAAATATCTTAGCATTCATTCTAAAAAAAAATAAAAAGTCATTTAGATCATCTTCATGAAGTTTTTATAAGATGTACAAAGTATGATATTTCTTTGAATCCAAAAAAAATAGTTTTTGGTGTTACTGAAGGTAAGTTATTAGAACATATTATTTTAAAAGATGGCATTTCTATAAATCTTGAATGTGTTAAAGCCATTAAAGAACTACCTCCTCCTAAAGATCAATCTAGTTTAAGGTCTTTCTTTGGTAAAATAATTTTTGTTAAAAAATTAATATCATATTTTTTTGATAAATTTAATACCTTGTAAATATTGCTTAAGAAAGATAAATTTTATGTTTGGGATGAAGATGTTGATTTAGCATTTAATAGTGTCAAAGATGCCATTGTAAGTGATCCAATTTTTACTAAACCTGATTTAAATAAAACATTAATTATTTATGTTAATGCTACTGAAAAATCTATTGAAGTTGTAATAACTCAAAAATTTAAAAATAATGAAAAAAAATTAGTCGGTTACATGAGTCAAGTTTTAAAAGATGCAGAAACTAGGTACCCTCTTATTGAAAAATCTATTTTTTCATTGGTTTTTTATTTGATTAAATTTCATTATTTATTGATGAGAAATAAAGTGTTTGTGTGATCTAATGTGCCTATTTTATCTTATATTTTAAAACAACCAACAATTCAAAGAAGGCATACTAAGTGGATTTTATGCATTCAAGAGTTTGACCTTGAATTTAAAACTTCAAAAATGATTAAAGGTACTAAATTAGTGAAACATTTAGCTAAAACTACTTCTTCATATATTAATATTTTAGTTTTATCAGATATTAATATTTTAGTTTTATCAGTTGATGATATGTTAAATGCAAAGTCTCATTGAAAGACCAAGAAGATTGTTGATTTTTCTAAAAAAATTGAGTTTGATTTTGAGATGAATGAATGGGATTGTATGTTGGCTGAAGATGATTGGTACCATAACTAATTCTATTATTTTAAAAATTAGGTTTATCTTAATAATTTTTAAAAAAAACCAAAGATGTTCCTTACGGTTAAAATCTTTAAATTTTTATTTGTTACAAATTTTCTATTTTATCAAAATAGAGATGGAATTTTATTGAGATGTCTTACATATGATCAAACACAAAAGGTCCTTAGAGACTATCATGATAGGAATTGTGGTGGATATTATACTAAAAAAACTACTACTTATAAGATTTTAAGAGTAGGTTATTTTTGGCCTCCTCTATTTCAAGATGTTTATAAGTTAGTTCATTCTAATATGTCATGTCAATGTTTTTTTGGTAGAGACAAGACACCTATAATGCCTTTAAACCCTATCATTCTTGAAAACTAATTTACAAAATAGGGCATTGAATTTATTTTAGATATACACCCACCTTCATCTATTAGTCATAGATACATACTAACAGCTACGGATTACTTCACTAAGTGGCCTAAGGCCAAAGCACATAAAATTTCTATAACAAGTGATCTCATTTTTAAAAAATCTAATTTTATCTAGATTTGGAATCCCTTAAAAAATTATTTCTAATAATAGACCTCAGTTTGTTTCGAATAAATTTCTAAAAATTTTAGGAAAGTATTATATTATATCTAGTCATTCATCCAAATATTACCCTCAAGGTAATGGCCAAATTGAGTCAACAAATAAAAATCTGATTATAATAATGAAGAAGTTAGTTTGTGAAATTAAAATAAATTGACATCTTAAATTTTTTGAAGCTTTATGTGTTGATAGGACTATAGTTAAGGTAGTAACTGGTTATTCACCTTTTATGTTAGCATACAGATTTGAGGCAACCTTACCAATAGAAATTCAAATTTCTTCAACTAAAAATGCTTTACAATATGTTATTGAAGATACTAATTTAATTGAAAAAATATTACATGATTTAGTAGATCTTGATGAGTCTACAGAAACATCATTACAAAAATTAGAAAAATCTAAGAAAAAAAAATTAAAAAATATATAGGAAATTTTCTAACAAAAAGTTCAAAGTTGGTGATTTAGTTTTATATTGGGACAAGGATCATGAAGATCTTGATAAATATCACAAATTTGATTCATTATGACTTGATCCCTATAGAATTGCTACTGTATTTAGAAATAATGCTTTTCATTTTAAAAAAATTGAAACAAATTGGTTACATTACTCAGTTAATGGCCATCATTTAAAATTATTTCATGATTGAGCTACTTTTAGATTTATTTCTTTCTTTCATTTTTCTACTTTCTTTTTGGTTTTGTGTTCTTTTGTTTGATTTTTTTTATTTTATTTATTGTTTTTTTTTGGGTGTCAATTATTACTTTGAAAAAGATCAATGAGGGTTATAAATGGAGAAGTTTTACATTATGAATGAAGAATGCAAGGATATTGCAAATTTGCTATTAGTATCAATTATTTTTAGATATTACTCTTCACAAATTTAGTTTTCATTATATATGAATAATATATGATGAGTTGTATCAATTCATCGAAGTATAACTTAATTTTTAGATTTTGTACTTAAGACATTTGTATTAGATTATGCATCCATCCCAAACTTTTTTGTTATATCATTCCCTTTCTTCATGCCATGATATCCGAACATCTCATCCCTTATAGAAATTTATTATTAAATGGGTTCATGTTTAGTTGATTGAAAAATGATTTACATAGATCACACTCTCAAGATTATGATGTTATCAATAGGCAATTTGTTTGCTACTCAATTTCACTACACAAAACTGACTAGCAACACGCTAGTGTTATGCCTATTTTTCACATCCTCTCAATTTTTATAAAACTAATAATTTTATACCATAGAGATGATTCAATCATAAAATTTAAAACTATGTTAATGACTTAATAAATTAGTAATATATTTAGATGCATATTTCTAATTATGAATTGATGATGATTGGTTGATAAATTCATGTTTATATTTTTAGTGGTTTTAAAAAGCATAATGGATAAATGAATAAAATATGCATATATGCTTATCATTGTGAATGTTTGTGATCAATAATTTTGCTTGTTAGTTGGTTATTTAGATTATGATATAACATTTTGAGTTTGAAATAGGATCACTTTTTGTGGTTTCAAATTTGGAAACATATATATTTGCTATGATATTTTTAGATATCTATTTTAATCTCAGTAAATGTGGATTATCATAACAATTTCTGGATTATAATTTCAATTTTGATAACTTGGGTAGTCTATGGTGACTAATTTGGTTTACATTGACAATGTGATATTTGATTTGAGTTAGACTAGAATGGTTTATAAATTAGCTATAATGATTCTTCTCTTAGTTCATTTTTTGAATTAGAAATATATAGATGGTTCAATCATAATTTATAGTTTAAGAAAGCTAAATAGTTTTTCAAATCAATACTTCTTGTGATTTTTTATAAACTTTATCTATAAAATATTATGAGTTCTCAATTTGATAAATGGACCTCAATCAGGTAGACTTAGTCATAATATAAGGAACATTTTGAAAATATTGATATGATCAAGTTGATATGATATTTGTATTAATTGTTTCTAAAGGATCCTAATTTAAACATTATCTAAATTTAAGTTCTAAATTAATATGATGTTATGTGTTCAAAGGATCCTAGCTTAGGGTCATTTATCCTAAGTTTTGGAAATGATATTAATAAGTCTGTTGGTCATGATCACTTCAAATGTTTTAAAGCACTAAGTCTATGTCTCAAGGAAAGGAAATTTGAGGGCATAAATTTTTGTTTGAAAGGTTAATTAGATTAACCTAAGTCTAAGTCATGAAATATATATTTTTGACTAACATAAATATTGGTGAGTTGGCAAAAAGTTGGCAATTTATTCGATGGTCCATCATGGCACATTGAGCTGGCAAAGGAGTTAATGTAAAGGAATATTTGAGTCTTTGATATCTTTGAAAGAGTTTTGGTGGTTTTGGGGACTTAATGCTCAATGCATGTACCTTGATTCATAGAAATTAGTTAAGGGCTTAGTAAAGAGTTTGGAAGTTGCTAAGTTTGATATTTGACTAATCTAGGTGGCAGAATTGCTAAGTGGTAGCATTGATTTTGGTGAACCAATGATTGGTAGACACATAAATAAGGTAGCTACATCGAGAGACTTGCATTACAGATAACCTTCTTTTCATTATTCTGATCATTTGTTTCAAGCTTTCTTATGGAAAGAAAACTCTATCAGTTTGGATTTTGATTTGAAAACAAGTTTTTCAAATGGAAATATTACGTAGAAGCATATGCGATAAGTAATATGAATGGATTTAAGGTTTATTTTCAGCTTTTTCGATTAATTTTTCATTTACATGCATGAAAATAAATGGTTTTATGGTTTACATATTGATATGTTTAGATAAGTGGTAGGTTTAATCTGTGCATGCATATTTCAAAAAAAATGAATGATGTTTATAGTTTAATGGTGTTATATTCTTCTTTATGCATAATATTTTCAAGCAAATGGTTTTAAAGTTTAGTTCTCAACAGATGGTGAAATAGGAATATATGGCTTTATCAATTCAAGTTGAAACATTTTGAGAATATTTGAAGCTTTTCTTGTCAAAAGTGCATCTAATTTTTTGTTCTTTGTGAATAATAAAATTGATACGGTATGTCAAGCATGCCATTTACTTTTTTAGAAGCTTCATTGAGATTTTAGGTTGTAAGGATAATCTCTGTGTATTTTATTTCATGAAGATGTCAAAATGGTTATTATATGGTATATCATAAAGTTATGGTTAATAGGCTAATATTTGTTCATTTGTAGCATCTTACAATTTCATTTGTTCATTTGAAGAACCAATAAATCTATGCATGCATGTTTGATATATCACTTCAGTTTCAAGGATTTTTTCAAAACTTTGAGTTTGAAGAGCCAAGCTCTATGAAAATATCAAAAGGCTATTATGTGTGTTTGACTTGATCATAAAATGGTTTCATAAGTGTATTTGAGCATGCAAATACATTTGTTTAATAGTCTCAATACAGTCATATTTTTTGGAAGAAAGATTTTGCATGGTCCTATAGTGTATCAAATCATGAAATAATAGAAGAATTGTTAGACTTTTTGTTTTAGTTTTGGGTTTTGATCATGTGTGCATATAGGGTTTGTTAAGAATGAAACATTTAAAACTATGATATATTTGAAGGTTGTTCTAAGTCTTCGATCAGATGTTGGAAATTAAAAAATAGTAAAAAGGATATATTTTATTTTTGTTTCTTGGTTTTAGAAATATGATTTATGTTTTGAGTCCTTATTAAATTGAATTATATAGTTTGAAACTTATCAATTGAGGTTTGGAGACCTGTTGAGCCATGTAAGGGTTTTGACATGAGATAAGTCTGAATATACTCATTGATATTTTATGGATGGGTTTGTTAGTTCCATCTACTATGAAAAAAAATTTGGTAGCAAAGCATTTCTAAGTTATGGTTCTATTTTAGTGATACATAGAATATTTGAATGGTTGTAGGTTGGCCATGATATAGAGAATTCATTTTAAGTGGTTTGAAAATATAAATGTGAATTTATATTTGGGTATGTTAAATTCATAATTTCATGTATCAGTTTTAGTTTTGAATTCTCACCTTGAAGGATAAATTTGTAGTTGAATGCCAAAAATAATGAGGGTGTTTCTACTTTTGCACCTTGGTCTAGAAGTTGTGGGTTTTGTTTTGAAGTTAAATATTAAAATAATAATGATTTGAGCTCCATTGATAACTATTATAATATTGAAAATAAATAAATAAATAGTAGAAAACCATGTGTTTTAATTGAAAGATATTTTCATGTATAGTTAGATCAATAAGACATGTTATAGTTGTAGGAAAACTATAATTTGGAAAACAAGTTTTGTTCAAAGTTCTTGTTTTGATGGTTCAGTGTTTTATTTGATTCTGAGTAATGATACAGTTACAGTTTGAATATGAATAAGAATGATTGACGTGACTAAATTGATTTATATATTTGTGCAAGTTATTTTTATAAAGATATATATGTGATTTCATATTTACAATAAACATAGAATTCAAAGGAGTAGAATATTATGAAAATAAAATTATATTAATATAATTTTATTCAGATTGTTTTCAAATGATATTTTTGGTGAAATCAAATAGAATTTTATGGTGTTGATATTGATATAGTTGAGGCAATTCAGTTCTACTGTAATCAAAGATAGTTTAGAAAAATTTTTGATAAGTGACTGTTTGTTTGAAATACAATTGATTTTCATGTTAGATATGTGTGTTAATTTTTAGTCATGATATTCAATTTTATTTTTAATTTTTTTAATTGCATAATATGTCTTGATGGGATTAGTCTAAATCAAATAGGAGTATTGATAACAGAGGATGGGGTCAAAATTATGATAATGTAAATCAACATAACCCAAATAAAAATTTTCTAAAGGGCGGTTTTAGGGCTAGGAGATTTGGCCCTAGATTTTATAGAGGTGCTAGGATGTCTATTCACTTTGGTGCAGCAAATCCCAAGTTTTAGAATGTTCTAAACAATATGTCTTTTAATCCATCCAATCATAAAGGTAACTAAGGGTTTTATGGACATAGATTTAGTGCTAAGACCCCTTCTCACAGCAATTCCTCTCACCATTTACAAAGTAATCCACATCATTTACCAATCTAGTCACCCACTCCTAAAAGAGTTCAACCTGTTAATAAGGCTCAACCTATTCATGAAGCCACTCAATTTGATGTTTAAGTTGCTCATGCTAAAAATTATGTTAATCTTGCCTTTCCTTCTATTTTTGATGAACTTTCATCTTCTCTAAAGGATCCCATTTTAGGATGCAAAAAATTAAGTCTACAGTAGAAGCCTTCAATTAGTAGGAATCATGTGATTGAAATTCATCCAAGTACTTTAATAAGTAGTCAGATAGCTAGAATGACATAGATTCACCAATTGAGTTCAGAGTTCTCAAATGGATTAAGTTGGAGATAGGTGACCCCTCAACTGATTTAGGAATAAATTTTGTTTGCCTTCTAGCTGTGGAAATGGAGTATAATGAATGCATAAATGAGCAAGGGAAGCCTGTAATTGAGATTCTTTTATATTTTGATGATTAATGGATGTCAGTAAGATGAACTTTTATTTTTTAGTTGAGCTTTAGTTTACAGTTTTCTATACTTTGAGATTTGATAAACTTTGACTTTTAATTTTGATACTTTGGTGGTGATATTTTGGAAAGTATAAAAAAATTTAAATAGACCCAATGGTAATTTCTATGAGTGATATTTTTATAGACCCAATGGTGATATTTTTATAGACCCAATGGTGGTGATAAAAATTGGATATGCTTGAGTTAATTATTAAAAATATGCATTATGGTTGATATAAATAAGAATTTAATAAACTTTTATTTATCTATTTTTATTGATATATATTATTCTATTTTATTATTAGTTGATAAGGGTCTCCACCTATTAGATAGTACCCAGTCTATATTCAAAAACTTGATGTATTAAGACTTTTTAAGTCTTAATAAAACCTAACCTTAACTAATAACTATTTATAATTAATTGAATTTTAAAGTCAATTAATTAAGTTAAGCTAATAACTAACTAAAGTTAGTTATAACTTCATTCAAACTAAATTTAAAGTATAAAAGGAGATCAAGAATTCATTTGGAGGAAGAAAAACATACGTATTAAAAACTTATACATTTGTGAAGTCAATCATTTATCTCTCTCTTTTCTATGCAACTTATATGAGATAGCATGACTTTTGCAAATAGACCCAATGGTAATTTCTCCAATGGTTGAGTAATTACTTAGGCAACACAGATATATCCAATTTTTATATTATTATTTATAATAGATTATCTAAATTTTGTCAATTTTAACATCTTTTGGTGATTTCTATTTACAGACCTATGTGTAGAATCTAAGTATTTACCCTGAATAATGATGAAAACTTCACTGTTTATGACATTTCATTGATCTATTTTGATTTTAAAATTTATCTCTCAAGTATTTGTAAATAAATGTTGGTTTCTCAAATAAAATCTATCATTTTTGATAAGATGACACTCTCTTTTGAGACTCACAGACTTTATTATATTTTATATTGACTTTATTTTTAATATAGTTTGTTTCATTAGTTAATCTTTTTCCCTCTCTGTTTCTTTAGTTTAATTTTATTTATCTTTAATTTGTTTTAGTTGATTCTAATTTTTCTATTTTAGTTTATTTCTTAGGTAGATATTTATCCTTGTTTATTTTCTTAAAAATCAATTGTTTTCTTTGATTAGTTATTTCTTTTAATTTAGATATAGTTTAAATAACTTATTATACTTAATTAGGTTTTAGATTAATAATCTATAGATATTTATTCCATATTTAAATTGTTTGTAAGTTTAATATTAAGTTAGATTATTTTTTTAGACTTAGTTAGATTTAGATTAGATAGTTTGTTAGATTTATTATAGACTAGTTTAATTGTTTTAGTCTTTAGTTTTATTCTTGTTTAGTTTACTTTATTGTTTGGCCCTTTTCCTTTGATAGTTTTTTAGTTTTCTTTTATATTAGTTGTTGTTTTACCTTTGTTTTTTTATTTGATGTTTTTTGTCTTAATGTATTAAGTTTCTTTTCATTACTCTCTTGATTGAAAATTTGTTTATCTCAAATCTATTTTACTATATATTTATGGTTATTATTTTGAAGTTACTTGGTAGATATTATAATATAAAATTAAGATATTAATTGAGATATATTATTTTATTGAATTAGACTTCCTTCCTTTAAGAGATTGCCTAATTCATAGGTCTTATTTATTGGATAGGAAAAATTACATATTCATATCTAAACTGATTCATTATTTGATAAAGTGGATTTTTGAAATTATAATGGAATATGTTACATTTTATAACCTTTTTTATTTCTCAAAACATTTAAAAAACCCCTCACATCTTTAAGGTCATAACAAAACCTTTAGATCCTTACTATTAGACTAGTACGATTATAACTTAACTTTCATGATACGCAAAAGGTTGACTAGTTGCCTGTATAATTTTCATCATTAGCACATTCTTATGTCACTAACCAACTTCATAGGACATCTAAATATATCTATAATATTCTCAAATAAAAATTTGTTTACATCCTTAGAATTGTAACTTGGTTTCAAATAAACTTCTACCCATTTAGTGAAGTAAATTGTTGCATTATTTATGTACCTTACATGACTAAATTTACTGCGTGGATTGATAAATCCTATAAATTCAAATCTATAGTGTTTAAATGGTTGTTCATCTAACATAGATTTAAATGGCATTTCATCTCTATGATTAGGTCTTCCCATCCTTTGATAGATGTTCAAGTGTTTTTCTACTCAGTGTGTATCCTAAAATAAAGTAATCTGCCACAAGTCACTTTGTAATATATTACTTGTGATAGATTATCCTTAAAAAATTCCACCTATAATTGCTTAATTTTCCTCTTGAAGACATTATGGTCATTCATGTTCCAAAGCCACTAATTGAAATACATCATATTTGCACATTTTGTATAGAAATTAATTAATGTTATTAAATAGAATGGCTATTACGATCAACTAATTTTATCCCTTTACACATATTGCACAAGAAAAATTCCTTATTATATTAAATTAGTTATGACTTTCATGTTTTATATAATCACAGAGACTAAAAACAAATGAGCATCTAGTGATTCACCTTGGATTTATTCAAGTTACTCTCCATTGCGTATTCATATCAAATGGTTTGGTCCCACATTTTCTCTCCTAGGATTGACATTAATTCTAAACTAAATTTTTTGAAAGAGCATTATAAACCTAGATATCCTTCCTCTTAACATGGGTTTATTTACAATATATCATAGAGTTTGATGATTAGTAGAAAATTAAAATGGTGTTACTAGAAGGTAGTGTCTAAACTTTTGGAGTGCGAACATCATTTTTAGAGCTTCTCATTTTGTACTTGTGTGATTTTTCTCTATAGTTGAGAGATTTTGAATTTAGAAAAGAATGGGATGGTCCAATTATTTATCTTCTAATTATGCTAGAATAAATCCTATCTTAGTTCTTAAAGCATCTACATAAACATGAAATTATTTGTTTCAGTCAATAAATACTAAAATGGAGTTGTTACCAACCTTTACTTTAGATCCAAAAACATTGTTTGACACTCATTAGTCCATTCATACCTAGTTTCTTTACACAATAGTTTTTCCATGGGGAATATATAAGTGTATATCCTTTTATGAATTTCTTGTAGTATCATGTATGACCCAAGAATGATCGCACCTCTGTAGAGAATGTAGAAGTTGACATATCAAAAATAACTATGATTTTTTATTGAATAACCAAAATATCATTTTTCATAATATGTAACCTAATATAATATTAAAAGGTATAAATAATAAGCACTTATTCAGGTTTAATGCAATATATAGAGGTCGATAGTGCTCCAACATTTGGCATAGCTTGGATAGGTGCTCTTTGAATAAAGAAAAATAACACCATCATCTAGATAGACTTCCTAGAAAATCATGGATGAATTATTTAAATGTGTCAACCATAACCTTGGAGAACACAATAAAAGTATTATTGAAACCAAAATACATTACTTTGAATGCAAAATATTCCCGTTTCATTAAAAATGTAGTTTAAACTTAGTTTTATACTACAATTAGTATTTGATGGTAGTAGTTGAATCCATATGTAAAATAATACACTTAATGTCTAAAAACTAACTCTAGGACTTCATTTTTGAAAGGAATTAGGAATGGATCATTAATATAATAGTAATTAGTGAATGATAGTCCCCACATACTCTGATTTTTATATAATTTTTAGGTTGAACCACCTTTGAGCTAACCCAATATTTTTTTTACATCGAATAGATAAGGTCTTCTTCTTTTTATCTAATCCAATTCAATCCTTACCTTCAATTTCATGTTGGCTTATATTATATATGGACCCTTTTTACAGGTAATATGTAGTCATTTAGCTCTATGTACATCTCCCAAAGTAAAGTGTATACATATTTTTCTTCCATGAACTTTATTATAAATACATCCCAATAATCTCATAGTAGTTAAAGTCCTTCTAGAATATCATTATGTATGTAAAAATCACTTGAAGTTTTAAGTTTTGGCATAGATTCTATCCCTATATTCCTTAAAAAGTTATTTAGTCACTCCTATTATATTTTGTTAGATTCACTTGGAATCTAATCTTTCAATGTTCTCTATTCTTCTTATTCATATGTAATAATATCTCTTAGTTATGGATCTTCATTTTGGTTTAAGATCTTACCTCTAGGCTCTTCATTTCTCTCTTAGGACCAAAACATCCCTTCAAATCTAAGTCCTCATCACTATAATTGGAGTCACCTTATTACCCATTATCGATGATTCAATTGCAAGGTTTTATTAAAAACTACTCTTTTTATTTACTCTCCTAATAGTTTTTTTAGAGTTATATTGAATTTCTCAGTTGCTTCCTCATATGAATTATAGTCTTGTGTGCTACTGAGATCCTCTGCTTGGCCATGGCATAAAAATATCTTATACTTATAAAAGGCTTGGTGTACTAAAATGTTATCATAATCAAAAATAAATATTTGAATAAATTCATATTGGAACTATGACCAATTCATAGTCTCCCTTTCTACATTCCTGATGCATGTACCATGTTGTTAGAAGAGATGCCAAGATATACATGAATACATGTATCCAATATTTGGGTTTTATACCCTACATAGACCATACATCTACACACTTATGGATATGCATTTATGGACACTTCCCTTCCTATAAAAATGGTCATTATTCCCTAAAGATAGGTGGTACTTGGAATCAACCTCACAAAAATTTATAAGCCTCATCCCATTGTAATAGATTTATCCTATGAACTACCCATGAAGTCATAGTAGTTACCTTTAGTGCATAATTTAGTGAACTCACCCTATATTATGTATTTGGACATGATGTTCTAGTCTAAAAATAAATTGATCCATGTTATTAGTTGAAAAATATTGAGTTAATTTGTGTTTTATGGAAAAAACCATTTATGTCAACAGTACCTCATGATCTCCTCTTACCCAATTTAGCATGTGGGTATCTAAATCACCACTAATTGAAGATTTAGTTTCACAAGGTAAAATATCTTATTTTATTTTATTAATGTGGTCATGTTAGTCAAATCTACTTTGTATAATAGATCCAATTCAAACCTTATTGGTGATCTTGTAGGTGGTTACTTACATTATCCAATTAAAAATTGTAGAGCTTATGACTTTGTTATCACAATATTATAAGAGAGTTGTTTAGTTTATTGTAGTTATTATCGAGGATCCATTTTTAAATGGAAAAAATGATATTGTACAGATCATAGTGTATTATGCTTAGATTTTGTGCCCACCCTAAATGAGTTATTATCTATGTAGGCATAGGGTGGATCTGACTCTTTGGATATGATGTATGGCTTGATATAAACTTTTTTTAGGGTTATAATAATAAATTTATCCCTTTGTTATACCTATAACTAATTACATACTGTATTAATGGTCATCTGACCATACTAATCCCACTTCTTACTAATAAATGTAAGGTAGCATGTTTCATCCATATTCATGTCAATTAATTTAAAATCACCTCCCAAGTTGAGGTCATCAATTTTGGTTTCTACATCCTTCTATCGAATAATAGGTTACACCCTCCTGTAGTCTATGAGACTTAGCATTACTAGAATATAACTAAGATTCAATCATCTAATAGATTTCCATGTGGGTAGAGGAGTTATATTAATTATGCTTTCAAAATAAAATATAACATTTGGTACTTCATATCCTACCAATTCAATATCAATGTGGGAGTCAACATCCCAAGGCTTCTTCGTCTTCATATACCATACTACCTTAGCAGTGCATTATTGACCTTTTTATGCACTCTAATAGGTTATGCATAATATTTTTAATATTATATGATATGTATTCATTTTTTATAGTTCTTAGAATTTTCATAAGATCATTCAAGGTAGTAACTACTCTTTCTTATTTCATAATGCACTTAATTTACCCATACATCTATGCATCAATGGTTGTGGCATCAACCATTGACATAGTATACTATTCTATGTTCTAAATAAATTGAGTTGAGTGATGCATCGAACCCTATTTTTTCACAAGGTCAAGATATTTATCTTGTTGTAAATTATTTATTCTCTAGTCCTATGACATTTTTAAAGGAGGCAATCCTTGTTTTGAGTGTTGATGTGACATAACTTGTATGAATTCAAGATCATTGTGGTGAAAAATTATTAAGTTCATATTTTGCACAGGTTTATCTTTTCTCTATTTTTTTAATATTTTGTAATATTTAGTGGGGTTTTGTCTTGAAAATATTCAATAAATGTAGTGCATCTACCTCTAAGGATGAGTTGAATAATTTCATGCAAAGTGGTTATATTCTACACACAAGTAGAAGATAATGGGTACTCGACCATGTCTTTCATATGGTTTATGATTACATCATTGGTATCTGCCTCTATACCCACAAATATATCCTCATTATCTCTACTAAAACCTAAACTTGGCTATTATTGACCCTCATATCGTCCTTGTTGATCAATGTAACCCACCCCTATTGTTGTTGTCCATCCTATCCCATGTACATTCCTTTTCAAGAATATGGATCCCATATAAATAATTATTTTTGGGATGATGTAGTGCTAAATGGTTATTGATACTAAGAATATGGATAAGTCTATCATGTGTGATACTAGGGAGACTCTAGTGTCCAACCTAATAGGTCTTAATTTTGATATTAAGGTGAGATTGGCACCCATCTAAGAATATCCTAAATTATAGTTGCCATGTCTACATCTAGGATTTTAATCCTTAGCTTTATAGATGGAATATATTGTGCTAAAAATGTGAAGATATTCATTGTAATGTCTTCCTTAAATTCTTGGAGTGATCAAAAAATTGTTAGGACCTGGGCTCACAAAGCTCTGACACCAATTGTCAGGATTAAGAGCACAATTGATTACCTTTGTATAAGCAACTAAACACATAATTAAACCAGAAGTAAAATGTAACTAGAATTCAGAAATAGCATAGAATATGAGAGACAATACACAATCGTATTCAACTCATCCAGAAGGAAATACAATAAAGAGATCACACTCTTCCCACACCTCTTGGGCATACCAGTAATCTTCCCTCAAGAGTTCTCTCTCTCAATTACAAACACAAACAACTCAATAACCAAGTTGGTGTTTCAACCAGTCAGTATCAATACTGCTAGTACCACCGAGTATACACACATACTCCAAGTTTGAGTACACCACGTACTCCAAGTAGATCTCCCTGATCTTGCAACAACTTGCAAATAAAATGATCTTACTTACCATGTAGATCTCACCTGATCTTGCTATACTGCAGATCAACCTAGCCTTACACACCTACCGACCTAGATCTTACACTCGAGAAGAACCCTTGTCCTTGCCTAACCAAGTCCTTATGATTCTCCAAATTACAATACAGCCCCATGAGTCTATTATATATATCCCATGCAAATAATAATTAGACTTCCTAATTACAATAATTAGAAATGTAGCTCAAGACTAAAATTAGTCTTTACATGCAAACAATCGGTTCATTTAACAAACTATTTATGAAACTAACAGTACTAGAACTGCATAGGTGACCGATGTCAGTCACTGTCTGTCTGGAGATGACCGACGTCGGCTGATCCATGACCGATGTTGGTAGCTTCCTATCTACTCTTGACCAACATCGGTTGGCCTGACCGATGTTAGTTATTGTGACACTCAGAAACCTCCTCTATGTTTGCATTAGTGAAGCTTTTAGCTCCACAACCTAACAATCTCCCACTTGGAGATAAACAGCTACACCTATACCTATACATCATCTAATTTTGTTTCTTGGATTGTATCCCTCTTCAAGTTTAGTCTTGAAGACCAACCACCACAAATCATGTGGTGCTCCACCTATCATCTAAGTAACCTGCCATATCCAAATCTACATACCCATGTAGAGAAGTGCTTGACCTTACATAGCATGTGTACCTGCTACTGGTCCCTCTCAGATACCTGAGAATCCACTGAATTGTTGTCCAATGCTTCTTTCCTAGATTGGCCACAAACTTGCTAACAACACCCACTACTAGGGTAATATCAGGTCTAGTACACATGTACTTAACCTCATCATGTGAATTGGGACATTATTCTATGAACTATCCATCCATAGGTGTGCTAACCGGTTCTGCATCCTACATAATGAACCTTGACACTACCTTATTCACACAATCATCCTGAGACAACATCAACCTGTGATCTTCCCTATCTCTAGGAATACTCATGCCAAAGAATTTTGCTCTTAAATCCTTCCTGGCACACCTCTAAACTAATTTTACCTTTAGCTCAAAAAAATCTTGCATGTATGAACCTGCAACAAGCACATCATCCACATACAGTAACAGGATAATGTCATGACCATTATCCAACTTGGTAAAATAAACACAATGATTACAATGACATTGACTAAAGCCATGCTTTGTCATACACTTGTCAAACTTGTACCACTATCTTGGAGCTTGCTCAAGACCATATGACCTAGCCTTCTATCTCACGTGTCCATTCTCTCTCTTCTTTAACCTAGGAATCCGTTCGTCTTTCATTGCTTTCATTTTGGCTAGCAACTCTACCAAATCTACCATTTGGTTCTCATCCAAGGAATCAAATTCCTCATTCATGCCATGCTCCCACTGTTTCTTGGATTCTACCTGTTCTACAATGAGCAACAAGTAGTATAAAGAAGGGGAATAATGAATTTGAGGCGTACTTACCCTTTCAATCCTCCATATGGGTGTTTAAGACTCCTTGATAGCTTGTTGTCTACCAAAAATATATTCTCTGGTCAACCCTGGTCTGTACCTAACTAATGTCGAATCCACCTAATCACCGACGTTGATTCCCTAACCGATGTCAGTGTCCACTTGGTCACTGACGTTGATTCCCTGACTGACGTTAGTCTCCACCTACCCGTCACCACTGACTTTGGTCTACACATGACTGATGTCGGTACCTACCTATTTAACATCGATTCTACTTGACTGATATTGGTAACTGTGTTTTCCTATGAGTGATGACTTTTTACTCGTGCGCTCACTTTGGATCAAAACCCTATCCAAACTGCCCTGCTCAAAATTATTCAGCCCTCTCAGCTGATCTCTATCCATCATCTCCTCCATGAAAACAAAGGCTTTCCAGTTCTTAAGTTTGTCAAACACATCTGACTTCCTCTTAAGAACATGCATCCCCTTCTTATTCATGTGACCAAGCCTACAAAGCCACATCTTCGCATCTACATCTAAAGTAGATAAACCAAAAGGAGAATCAGTAATACAAGTAGGTAGATAAAGAGTACCTACTTTCTTACCACATGCTAATTCAAGTGCATCCGCTGTGAGAGTTACTGTGCATCTCTCATCACCCAACTTTTCTATTGAAATCAGACTCCTCTTTAGGACTGGGACCTGCATGACATCCTTCAACACCCATGTGTTGGTCGTCTGCAATTTCAGCCACACTTCCCCTTTGCCAACAATTTGACAAGGCTCACCAACCCCTAAATAAATATTTCCAAAGTCTCCAAGGACATTAACAAGGAAAAATACTCTATTTGGGACTACATGGAAAGAGCCAATAGAATCTATAATTCAAGATTCTACTTTATCCAAGGAACATACAAGAGCAACTTGTGCAATAATACTTGCAACATCTGCTTCTTCATTTCCTTCATGCTGATCTTCTATCAACCAACAATATTTCTTTACCTGCTCTTTCTTTCCATAATTTTGTAATTGATCATTCTTGCTTTGGAATTCCTCCATTCTTAGCTTACTTTTTTTTGCCATTGCTATACTCCCACTCAATCAGAAACCCCTGAGAGTGACCTATAATCAATAAGCACTTAACACGCTTTACCGCTTGTTAGTTGAAACTCACTCTAAGAACCTCCAACCTGGCTCTGATACCAACTGTTAGGACCTGGGCTTACAAAGCTCTGACACCAATTGTCAGGATTAAGAGCATAATTGATTACCTTTGTATAAGCAACTAAACATGAAATTAAACTAGAAGTAAAATGTAACTCAAATTCAAAAATAACACAGAATATGAGAGACAATACACAATCGTATTCAACTCATCCAGAAGGAAATACAATAAAGAGATCACACTCTTCCCACACCTCTTGGGCATACCAGTAATCTTCCCTCAAGAGTTCTCTCTCTCAATTACAAACACAAACAACTCAATAACCGAGTTGGTGTTTTAACCAGTCAGTATCAATACTGCCAGTACCACTAAGTATACACATATACTCCAAGTCTGAGTACACCACTTACTCCAAGTAGATCTCCCTGATCTTGCAACAACCTACAAATCAAACGATCTTACTTACCATGTAGATCTCACTTGATCTTGCTATACCATAGATCAACCTGGCCTTGCACACCTGCCGACCTAGATCTTACACTCGAGAAGAACCCTTGTCCTTGCCTAACCAAGTCCTTATGATTTTCCAAATTACAATACAGCCCCATGAGTCTATTATATAGATCCCATGCAAACAATAATTAGACTTCCTAATTACAATAATTAGAAATTCATCTCAAGACTAAAATTAGTCTTTACATGCAAACAATTGGTTCGTTTAACAAACTATTCATGAAACTAATAGTTCTGGAACCACATAGGTGATCGACGTCGATCGTTGTCTGTCTGGAGATGACCGATGTCGGTAGCTTCTTGTCTACTCTTGACTGACATTAGTTACTGTGACACTCAATAACCTCTTCCATGTTTGTATCAGTGAAGCTTTTAGCTCCATAACCTAACAAAAATTTCATCATCATGATTATGTGACTTACAGAAGTTATAGCATAAAGTCTAAGGTTATTGAATGTATTGTTGTAATTTATGACATTTCATTATCACATGTGATACTACATGATAAAACTCTTATAATTCTATCTTAACTTTTGGGTATCCATTCCAATAGTGCCCCAACTTTCCACACTTCAAAAAATAGAGGCCTATCTTGGGCCTATTAATTTCATACAACTCCTCCATCTTGCATAAAACAACATCTATCTTGGCATGAATTTTCAATAGGCTATGGTTTATCCCCATAATCATCTATTTACTCCATATGGAGCATAACTTTTAAGTGTCTTCTTTGTTAGTGAAATGTGTATAAATAATGGTAAACCTAATCTAAGGTCACAAGCCTTCTATAAACCCTATGGCCTTATCTTTGTCTTGAAATAGAAAATCTACTCTGTTCATTACATTTGAAAATCTATGATCATCATCCCATACTAAATCACCTAATTTTTATCAAATAACTTTCATGTCTTGGATTATCTAACTTGTATATTTTTTCATCTTCAATTCTCCTATAAGTTTATATTTGACATCCTAAAATCTCAGTTTGGTAGCATCCATTTTTTAGATGAACTCTAGATCTCTTCTTGTTAAGGCACCTATGAGGTCACATTTCTTTGCATCATCTATAGTTACATTTTTAATTTTCCATTTCATTTCACAAGTAAAAAGATATTTTTTAGGGTCTATGGACCAATCATACATTATTAAATGACAAAAACTCCTGCATTGAGAGCCATAACTTCTACATTCACACTTGAAACCAATGGTGGTTAGGGACTAAACTTTACATATGTTTTAAGATTTATTATGACCTAAAATCCTGATTTAACCAATTTATTCTTATCCATCACTATATTTATGTCTTCACTATATTTTCCAAATTTATTTATAAAAGAAACAAAAAACATACTATCCTTACCAATTTTTACATGTTTTATCCTTTTGGTTGATAAATTAGGCATACGGGATATGTACTCTTGAAATGAATGATTTGTGTATGTGACTTTCACTTCATTTGAAATTCAACCTAATTTAATCCTATGACTTATCATAATTTCTTCAAAATATCATTCCTTATTTTCTCTAATAAATATCCTCCCTCATAATTGTGATCTAAAACTACCATCTAACTAATCAAATCTCTTATCTTCTATCTTTCCACTTTCTTCCATATCTTTTGAATCCTTTTCCCAATCTTTATCTCTTTTTGTGATTTCATATGCATATTCTCTTCTTTCAGGCCATCTTATTTCTTTATCTAAATCATCTTCATAATCCATAGCTCTTTCAAGATCTTTCATTCCTTATTTATCTTATAGACTATCTAGTCTACTCATATTCACAACTGTATTAGAATTATTCTACCTATTCCATCTTCTTTATTGTCACAAGTCACACTCTAATCCTAAAATTCAATTTTCAATCTGATTCTCTATGTCCTCCATCTTCTAGGTTTAGTTTCAAGCTTCCCTTCTTATTTCTTCATCATTTACTTCATTATTGCACACATCCCCCTAACACCCAAAGTAACTACTCCATGTTGGTAGGAGTAGGCACCATGTACCTTTCTATAACCAACACTTTAATGAGAGTAGGTAGTCATTATATAATCTTGCCTCTAATGTTCGTCAAAAATATTTCATGTATAACCTCAAATGTAATATATCCCTGTATAAAAAATTCAATGATGTATATATCGATGGTATTTTTTTATCTAATTCTCTATTGCACAAGTCTAATTAGTATCTATCTTTTACAAGTTTTCTAGTTTCTCTTCCATCCAAACTAAGAGTTTTGTTTCTCTTGGCTAAAAATAGTAATATTCAATTATTGATAGCCATGTAGCTAGTAGTCCTAAAAACTTGCACCAAAATATTTCATATATTTCACCATATATATGTTTATTAATAAATTATTTCAAATAAATCCCTATCATCTTTGTTGCTTCTTATACAAAATTGTAAATTCTTTCATCTATCCATCATTCTAGGTATCTTTGTCTAGGTAACCTTCTCAACATGTTTTAACATTCCATGCTTATTGCACCATTATTAACGGAGGTTCCTAACTCATAACATGCTAATATGATTTTATATTCAAAGTAGGATACAAGCTCAAAATGGGAACATTATTATAGAATATGTTGAATCTTCATTTAGTTTAGAATTATGTACTTATCATAAAACTATAGATTAAATTATCTATAACCTTTATTTTTTATAAAATTAGTAAATAAATTTGAAAAAAATAAGGCATAAATTGTGCAAAGAACAATGATAAAAATATATTTAGGAAAACCATTATTAGATCTCTATATTACTCTTTATCAATTTGTATTGAGCTTTAAAATGGGTTTTATAGACAATTATAAAAATAAGTAAAATATAGAATATCATTTTAGATCCAATAGTTAAGATTGTAAATTCATAAATTGATCCAAAATTATAGATAATGGTCTTACTCAAAGTAAGTTGAAATGGATTCTAAAAAATGAACTTACACATACAATCTTTAACAAGAGAAGGAGGGTAGAGAACCTTGTTAAATATAGAATAGCATTAGATAGTAAATAAATATGTGTAATGATTAGGGAATGGAAGAGTCATAAAAATAATGATGAATAAGTAAATAATAAAATTAATGCATTATACTTTAAAATAAAATGAAACAAAATTCATAATTTAACCATGCATAAAATAAAGAGGTATGATTAGGGATACAGCGAAAATAACACTTTGTGAGAGATGTTTACAGGTGAAGTTAAAATTCATAAGATAAGAACTAAGTAAGACATAATTAGAGACTCAAAATATTGGTATATCTCATTATAATAATTATTATTATTATTTAAACTTTAAGGTTTTTATTGCAACATTTATTCATCTGGTTAAGATCCAACACTAGTTCATCTTCTTCTTCTCTAAGGGAATTGCAAGCACAAGTATAGAAAAATCTATCATTTTTATTTTAAATGAATGAGTTAAGGAATAATATAAATATGGGTATAAATCCCCAAAATCATACTCAGTGTCATCCAACATTTATGACTCGATGGAAGACGCTGAAAGAAATCATACATGTTAATGACATCAACCAATAGAGTGTTTTCAATTAGGTTGAAAGCATAAGATGTGAGAAATAAAAATTGGAATGGGGTTAAAGGAAGGATTAGGAGGTAAAAAATAACATAATTTATGGTATTAATGTTACATTGATCCAAGAGGATCTAGGTCACTAGATCTTATTATAATTAATCACACTTGCATAGCTAACTTTGTACCTACATCATCAACTTCTACATTGAGGGCATCACCTACATGCCAATTGAAAATATCTATCTCCCATTTAGCATTAATACACAATACCTATAGTGTCATTACTATATCCATTAATGTATCATATGGTGGTCAATGACATCACCACATTCTTAATTTATGAATTGATTTTTACTAGCTTTTGTAATGGTTCAACCAACACTTCATCTCTTTCCATTGTATATTAATAAAATACACTTCCATTATTTTTAGTGAGAGGCTAATGTGAAGTAGTTAAATAATTATAAATATATGGATCACATAGATAACATGAATTTAGTCTCTCACATATTATATAGAATTTAGCATAATATAACTTTTCTATTACAATTCTACATTAATTTTCAATTATCCTCTTTGCTTTTTTGTTTTTCATTTGCAAATTGAAATGTTGCATCCTATAGAATTCGTAATTCCCTTTCATATATAGCCTTATTAAATCCCTTTAATTAGGTTTTCCTCCATGTCTAACACTAGGTCCCAAATCAATAGTATCAGCGAATACACACTTCTTATCATTTTTTAGTGTGATCCTTGTGTATCTCAACCTTATATTTTTTTCTATTACCATTCATATGAGGTATAAATACATGAATTTATGGCTTGAGATTCATTACCCTTCATCATACCTTATTATGCATCCTTAAATGGTAGACAAATCCTTAATGGCACCACCTTTAAAAATGCTTTTTAAGATGATAGAGCATGCACTAAAAATACGAAGGGAAGATTTGTAACAACATTATGCACATGAACGCGAAAGTATTTTTGATTGCTTCTCATTAATTATCAATAATAAAATTCCTTACATCACTTCTCATTCACATAGAGCATTTACCACACCATATAAAGTACAAGTCAATAAGTAGCTTAACTTAATTTATTTGTACTACATAATTCTCTGACCAATAAAAGATTACATTATATCTTATGAAAGTTTGTTTATTATTATATAAATGGTAAGACAAATAATTTAATTAACATGAATATCATGAATATGAAGTTAATTTAGACATGTTTGTAGACACATGGAATGGTTTTGTAGAAGCACTCAAAAAAATCTATTACCCTATTAGAAATTGTGACAACTAGTTGATCAAGTTATCCCATTTGCACAAAGGCAAGGATAATTTTGTGTATGAAAACACAAATACATTTCTTACTTTAGTGTTTGAATTGGGTATTCAATACTCAAATCAAAATATTATTTTGAAGTATAGGCTAAACATGGGACTGCATATAGTTAGATATGAATTTCTTACAATTCTCTTTAATCAAAAGAAATTTTCTTGTAATTTTGAAGAAAAGGCCAAAGCCAAGACTAAAAGAGAATATTATAAGTATTATACCAAGAAATAATATAATCCTTCCAAGTAGAATTCAAAACCAATAATTTGATCCAAGCATCCTCCATTAAATAAGTAACAACTTTCAAATGACTATAAAAATAAATCCAAGACTAGCAACTATTGTTCAGTACACAACTTCAATGGTCATTCCAGTGAGAAGTGTCACACTAATAAGACTCTAATTAAATATATTGAAGTAACATATACAAGCATTGTATCTCTAGAAAAGGGTAAGAAAATCATAGAATTTGAACCCACTACCATGGTGATTACTACAAGCATCTCTACTACCCCTAAGAAAATAGAGGAAGAAGATATATTCTTCCATTCTCAAATGTTGATAAACCCTCAACAAGTACGCTTCACTATTCATAACATAAGTTAAAAGAACCTAATTTCTATAGAATAAATTACCAAATTGAACTTTCCACTAATGTCTCACCCAATACCATAATCCAATAGATGGTTTAATTTGAGATCTTAGAAACACGTCACTCAATAGTGTTAATTGGTTTACAAGATGAAGCCTTTCTAAGATACAACCCTTTGTGATTTCACTCCATTAGATGTATGTGATGTTTTACTTTGTCAACCCTATCTTTACTATTGACATTTAGCTATTGAAATAAAAATACCATGTTGTTTAATGGCGAGGTATGAATGTAATAACATCTTTATGAAACCAATTCATATAATTGTTCTTCTAGAAGTAAAAAAAGAGACTTTAGATTTGAAGTTCAAGTTAGGATACAAGTATATTTTTCAATCAATAAAATAAGTGCCTACACACTATGCAATGAAACACATTATTTATTTTTATTCTTGGACAAAATCTGCCTAATGCCTCTCATGTAGAGATTAAGTGGTAGATCCATGAACTTGTGGATAAATGACACATCATACATAACTCATTTCTTTATACATCCTAATTTTTCTTAGGCCAAATAAATAAGGCCTATGAAGGTTTTGAATAGATTATATAGCTCTAAAAAATATCATAATGAATAATAGATATCCTCTTCCTAGGATTGAATACTTATTGGACCAGCTTCGTAATGCAAAATTATTCACCAAACTTGAATGTCAAGTCTAGATATCATCATATTCATGTGGAACCTACAGACATATACAAGACAAGCTTCAAGGCCAAAGAAGGGTTGTTTGAATTGTTTGTCATTCCCTTTGGCTTAACTAATACTTTAGATAGATTCATGTGGATGATGAATGAAATTATCAAGCCATTTACCACTTTATTTATTGTATTCTATCTTGACAACATCTTAATCTTCTTCAAAACATGGGATGAACATCTACATCATATAGATCAAGTTCTTAACACTCTATAAAAGCATAAGTTGTATGCAAACATGGAAAAATATTAATTTTCCATATGATAAATACAATATCTAAGATGCATTATAGATGCATAAGGAGTTCATGTGTGGACCTAGCCAAAAATCAAGTCATCAAGGAATGATCACAAACAAATAATCTCATAGAGATTCACAACTTATTGGGATTACCAAATTTATATAAGAGATTTATACTTGGTTTTTCTCATGTAACTTGGCCTCTTTATCAAGATACCAAAGGCGGCACTAAATCAAAGTTCATATGGTCAGACACAAAATATAAAACATTCAAGGAAATGAAATGTAGATTCTATTCCACATGAGTACCTGCATTACCAAATCTTCAAAGACTACTTGATATTGAGACCAATGCATCAATGGATAAGTCTTCACTCAATATGGTTGTCCAGTTGCTTACAAAAATGATACTTCCACCACACAAGTAAGGAACTACCCAACATATGATTATAAACTTTATGCTATTATTTGTGCATGTAAGCATTGGAAGCATTATATCTTGGGCAAGGAGACTATGATCCATAGAGATCACAAGCCACTTTGGTTCTTACAAACTTAAAACATGTTACAATAAGAGTGGGATCAAAAATGTTATTCTTGTCTACAATAGTTACATTTGAATATCAAGCATAAGAATGGAAGTGCTAATCCAGTCACGGTTTTTTTGAACTATCCAGTAGTTCAAGATCTCCTTTATGTACTTGACACATGTGGACATGAAGTAATCACATGGTCAAAATTGTATCCTTTTGACATGGATTCTATAGATATCTATCAAAATTTTCTTTGTGGTAATTTAGTTATATATTTTTACTTCTAAGATGGACTCTTATATCACCTTGGACACTTGAAAATTTTACATGAGGTAGAGAGATAGGAACTAATCTGTGAGGATCATTTTAGTAAGGTCATAGGACATTTTAGAGTTTAAATTACTCTTATAGTGTTATAAAAATACTTCTTCTGGCCACACCCCAAAGCATATGTTGTAAAATACATTAAGTCATGCACTACATGCATAATTACCAAATTGATCCATAAAAATCAAGGTCTTTACACACATTTATTGGTTATAGCCAGACCATAAAAATCTATCTCCATTAAATTTATCTTAGGCTACCCTGATACCAAGCATATTAATGATTGTGTTTATGTAGTAATTGATAGATTATCACAGAAATAAATTATAATACCTTGTAAGAAAGCAATCTTAGCTCTAGAAATAGTGCATCTATACTTTCACCATGTCTAGATACCCTTTGGAATCCCATAAACTATCCCTTATAACAAAGATATATGGTTTTGTATGATTTCTTCGAAACATTTTGTTTGGTGCTAGACAAAAAATTATGTTAAGTCTACAACATTTCATTTGTAGATTGATGGACAAACAAAAGTAGTAAATATGATGATAGTGCACCTTCTTAGAGTGTAAAATTTCCTAGAAGCATCAAACTTGGGATCAAATCATGACTTTCATTTAGCAGGTCTATAATAGAGTTTTGCACATCTCTATTGTGCACAACTTTTTTCAGGTCTATTTAGACTTACAATGTCTAAAACCCATTATCATAACTTTTAACCTATCTTTCCATCAATAAAAATAAGTCTTTGATCCCAAAATTAAGTTGAAAAAGTTATTTTACTCATTGGTACATTTAGAAACAAGTGAAAACCATTATACAACAAGCCAACTCTAAGTATGAGTAATGCCATGATAAGCATTGGACACCACACACCTTTCATGTTGGTGATTGAGTATGTATATGCATGCAACATGAAAGACTAATAAAGTATTATTAAAATATTTTTCCACTTCAGTATGGTTCCTATACCATCACCAATAAAGTGGGGGATAATGCTTTTAAGTTCAATCTCCTTCTTACCTTTGGTTGCATCTAGTCTTCAATATAGAACTCTTACGCCATTATTTTCCACCTCTGTTGGATACTTTAGATGTTGTAGAGACTCTTAAGTGAACAAATATCATTCCAAATTGTAGCATCCTAGTATAATTGGACAATTCATTAACACCCAAGTCAAACAAACATACTGACAAGTGCCCCCTTTCTTCCAAATCATGAAATTGGGGAATGTGCCTTCCTAGAGAAAATGGTTTAGAGAAGTATAATTAATACAATAAATAAACTCAAGTAGCATTAGAAACTAATCAAATTCCTATTACAAAGTAATAACTTTAATTTATAAATGGCACAAACAAAATAACAATTGTCACATTAGGCCAAACAACCATCATTTGTATAAAGTAGTAGAGAACAATGGGAAAAAAATAGAAATTACATTGACATTTGTAAGTGACCAACATACCAGCCGTAGATATTGTTGAGAATAATGGTTGACAGTTTTCTTCTCATTGTCAATGACAAGAGCACAAACACTATGTTTACACAAAAATAGCAAACCTCCAATCTATAAGTCCAAAACTAAAAGAACGTGGTCTTTTAAACCCATTCAATAATCTCTAAGTTAATAGTGGTGAATACCACATTTTATCAAAGAATTATTTATCTAAACGCAAGAGTTTACCAATCTATATGGCAATGGATAGAAATTGGATTACCAGGGAAATTAAATTCCAGTTGTGAAGTAGGAAATATGCTTTGATTAATGCCAATGTTAATCACCTATTTTGAAATATCATAAAAATTTGAATTTAAACAATGAAAATTATTAAATATTGTTAACTATTGTTCCTCTTTACCATTTTGATAACTTCATCTACATCTTTAGAAATTAATGTTAAATGTAATCAAATGCCTCAATATTGTCTCCCAAACAAAATAATTAATTATTAAGAATCAACAAAATCAACAACTAAGATCTAAGATTCTAAAATTTAATTCAAATCAACAGTAGCACTCACCTAGATACTATAATGTAGGGTGGCTCAATCCAATAAAAGAAACGTCTTCAACGTTAATAATTACTTCTTTCAATATATATAAATTAAGCTTAAATACAATCAAATACCTCGATATAGTCTCCCAAACAAAACAATTAATTCTTTAAAATTTACAAAATTAGCAATCAAAATCTGAAATACTGCAGTCCAATTCAAAATCAATGGCCAGTAACACCTAAATACTATAAAGCAGGTCAGCTAGTTCCATAAGTTACAGTAGTTTTGATATGCTTATTTAGTGTATTCACATCCTACTTATATGCAATATGATTTTATGATTTAAAAATTCTTCCAAATGTATGTAATAATTACTTGAATACAATAATTTATTTATTGAAAAAATTATAAAAATATAATTAAAAATGTAGACATTCTATATAATTAAATGATTCCCTACAATATTTAAACATTCAATCTCACACATAAATAAAAGAGAGAAAATATATAATTGTTTATCTTATTTAAATACATTAAAAACTAAGTGCACATAATCTATATAAAGAATTAAAAAAAGAAAAGGTTGTGAACGATATAAGCAATGTTGATTAAAAGCCCAGTGTGATGCCTTACCAATAAAAGCCTAAGCCTATAATTAGAATAATGGTAACACACTCTCATTCTACATATGATAATGGTAGATTTTCTTCCAAAACAGGTCTCCTGCAGCAGCAGGAGCAGGAGCAGATGAAGAATGGTATATATACAATAAATGAGGGATTTTTCTTTATTTTGCTCCCTGTAGAGGTGGGCATCTACCCTTTTATGGCATTTTATTTTTCTCTTTCAAGAAAGGTGAGCATCTGCCCTTTTATGGCATTTTCAACAATCTGCATATGATGACGAGGGAAATGTGTCCATTGAATTTGACACGTTGAGAATAAATCAAAGCTTGAGATTCTTGGTTTTTCTTGCTACGAATGAGCCATTCGCTTTACCAGATTCTCCATGAAAATTAAAATATATATCAATATATATTTAATTATATAAGGATGTGAGATGTTTGATATTGTTTATTTTTTAAATATTTTAATAAATGATTTTTTTTTTTTGGTTGATTATTGTTTTATATGGTGATTTTAAGTTAAGAATTAAGAATCAAAAGGTATTTATTCTATTAAAATTGTCTGAAACATAATCCGATCTCATTTCTTTTATTATGTCAACTTTTACTAACAGTAAGAATTGATTCTTGATAGGTTCTTTGTGAACCAAACAATTTACTAATTGAATCAAATAAATAATATTGCAATTGAAGTTTTTATACATAAATAATTTTAAGAAATGTCAATTTATACCTTTAAATAATAAAATTATTTAAATTGAAAAAAACATATATCTAAATTAGTATAGATATCTTAAATACATTTATTTCAGTTATGTCTAGAGATATCAATCTTAAGTTTGTTATCTTCTCTTCTACTTTCCCATTTATTGGTGATAAATAGTATCCATCTAGCTACATCATTATGTTAAGCTCTAAACTTCAATGTACAATCAAGATATTAAAATTTTCCTGTTAACTTATTCAAGCAAAAGAAAAAAAAAATCATAAATAATTGGATGTCAAATTTAATCTTAAATTTTATTTGTAATAGTTAAAAAGACATCAAATGTAAAATCGAACATAAAAGTGAACAACTCACTCTATTATACGCTACCTCACTACTACTATTGTAAAACACCTATTGATGTAATAACATTATCAAAACATACAATTATAAGAGCTGAAATTAACCTACAAATAACATTATATTAAACAAATTATTCTTAATCTTAAAATTCAAAGCTTACATATATAAACCAAATTATTCATCTAACCACACAATAGGAAAGTACCTATTTCCACCCATTCTTAACATTTCTCACTAGAAATGGAAGAGCAAAGGAAACTTTAGGAATGGGATGTTACGTCAATGATTTGTCATGTGATGTGTTCTTCAATTCATGTAGCAACAATGCATAATAACTATAACATATTTAGTATAAAATTTACTAGGATGGCAATCGGAGGCATTCAACGTGAAGATATGGATAGGGGAATCACATGGGAGCACAAGTTTGATTCCCTTTCAAGGGAACAAGGAAAGACAAAGGGAATCTTCGTAGGAGACCCCAACAGTTCAGATAATGAAATCCCCATAAAGACATTGGGCAAGTCATCCTAGAGTTCAAAATTGCTTGTATCGATGGATAAGAAGGAAATAATGCCACTTGAGCATCTCAAAACTATCACAAATAGCAAAAACATACATATCGAAGTCACCCCTTCTCTCATAAATTGTGCTTCATCTAGAATGGAATAGGCATTGGTAGGCAAGTCTATGGGAGCTAGACCCAATATTGACTCTTTCAAAACATGAACAAAATAGAAATGGAACACTAAAGCTCACATGGACATACTTGCAATGGTTAATGTTTTCTTCATAATTAGATTCAATAACCCAAAAAATTGTGTTAACATTTTAGCAAGGGGGCCTTGGTTGTTTAGAAAATCTAGCTTATTCTTTAAAAAATGGCATCTAGGGTTTGATCTTGAGATAAAGAATATAAGTCTCATGTTGATCTAGGTGAGGCTACCTAGTCTACCCATTGAATTTTAGGAGGAAGATTTATCCATCAATATTTCCAAATATTTTGGTTATTTTATAGCTTTTGATTCTGCTACCAAAGCTAGATTCAAGTTGGTTTATGGTAGGTTCTATGTTAATACATTTTTGAATCAAGAACTTTCGACCTCAATTTTTATTCATATCCCATATGGCATCATATATTTAAAAAATTAATTTGAAAGATATGCCCTCTTGTGTGATAAGTGCCATAAACTAGGGCATTCTTCAAAAGTGTGCTCTGCTTCCTCCAAATCATCTTCTTAGAAAAGGAAAGGAGGGGTTTGTTTTAAGGACTCAGAACATCTAGAGGTTATTGTCAAGGGATTGGATGCAACAGATAAAAAGAACTTAAACATACTCAAGATTGTGTTAGAGTTTGGTGATAAGGTTTCTCAAGAAGATAAGAAAAAGGATTTAAATGTAGTCAAGTCTACGTTAGAGGTCAGAGATAAGGTTACACAGTTAAAGGAAGGTCTTCTGATCATTCCAGATCATTCCTCTCCTAAAACTAACCCCATTAAGGATAATTAGTGCATTGTAAATCTAGAATTAGGTGCCATCATTAGTCAATTTGAAAATAAAGAATTAGAAGTTCAAGAGCAAATAATCCCTTAGTCTCCCAATTAGTTTGAAGCACTTGAGTAGCTTGAAGAATTACAATTTTAGGATAATAATAATAATAATGGCACAGATGGACTAGTTGTGTCTGATTTATTTAATCATCCTATTGACCTTGCTAAAGATGAGGAAAAATATTCACATCAGATATTAGCAATACCCAAGAATAGCTCCAAAGCAAAAGTCACATCTTCAGTAATCACTAAGAGAGGAAGCAAAGGACCTACATACAAGATGCCACCCAAAGTTGGAAAATTTTCTAAAAAAGAGATTTAAAAAAAAAAATACTAAGGTTGATATAACAGATGGATTTTTAAAAACCCTCCTATTCGAAGGAGGTATTTTTTCACCTCTTTGTTAATCATGTTGTTTTTATCTTGAAACGTCAGAGGGATGCATAATTCCTCTCAGAAAATTTTTTTTAGAGATTTTAGAAGGACTCATAAACTTGATAGCTTAGCTTAAAGAATCTAAGATTGAGGGGAAAAAATTATGAATCATAAAAATGCTTATTGGAGTGAGGTAGAAGTGGTTCATTTTAGTGATTATGGAGCCTCTGGAGGTCTGATTACCTTTTGGGAATATAAAAATTTGATGGGGAAACCTATCCTCAAATCTCAACATCACATTTCTTTTTTTTTCATATATGTGACTGGCAATAAAAAATGGATATATATATATATATATATATATATATATATATATATATATATATATATGGGCTGCAGGAATCAGTCCAGCATGGGCCCCTATAACCTATAGTACACCTGGTAAACTTTTTAATGTGACTGGCGGCGCTGGCGCGACATGCCCTCCGATACCACAGGGTGGGGGGACTAGAACCCGTGACCAGTAGAGCCGCAATGAAAGTACTTAACCAACTGGACTAGGACCCCCGCCCTTGGCAATAAAAAATGGATATTATCCAATATATATACACCTAATTCTATTTCAGCTCATACAAAACTCTAGGAAGATATTAGATTTTTAGGAACAATTATAGGGATATACCTCGGATACTAGCTGGAGACTTTATTTCTCCTTTGCAACCAAGGAAAAAAAGGTGAGAATCAAGCATTTTTTGAAAGCATAGACAAGTTTTCTTCCCTTATTACTGACATAGGGATGATTGATAAGGAATTAAGAGGCCCTAAATTCACCTAGAGCAATAGGAGATTAGGTGAAAATATTATTCAATGTAGGCTGGATAGAGTTTTTATTTCTTTAGTTTGGTTAGAGGCTAAGTATTTGATGCTTAAGGTCCTTAGATTGGATTAGATCATAATCCACTTGAGTTGAGCATAAAGGATCAAGTTACAAAGGTAAATAGATGTCATTTTAGGATGGAACACTTGTGATTCACTCATACCGACATTCATGATAGGATTTTAGAAAGGTGGTCCTTAAGTGAAAATAGTTTAGCTATGTTCAATCTAGATAAAAAAATGAAAAAGATAAAAATAAAAATTAAATAGTGAAACAAACAAGTTTTTGGCAATGTTCATCTTCAAAAGAAAGCTTTAAAAACTAACATTTCAAAGATTGAAGAAGAGATCAAAAATAAGGGATATAATATAGAAATGCAAAACAAAGAAAGATAGTTGCTATGTGATTATCATGCAATTGTAGCAATGGAGGAAACTCTATGGAGACAAAAATTTAAAAACTTTTGGCTTAAGGAAGCAGATAGAAACACTCATTATTTTTATATTTCCACTTTACAGTACAAAAAGCATAATTCTATCAAGGAAATGAATGATAGCGAAGGACTTCTTATTTTAATTCTAATTGTATTAATCAAGAAAGCATCAAATGCTTTAAAAAAATGTACAAAAATGATTTTAATAAGAATATCAAATTTGAGCAGAAATTTCATCATGTGATCTTGAAATTGGTGAATTAGGAGGATAATGAAGTGTTTTTTTCAGTCACTTCTAATGAAGATCTCAAATATGTTCTTTCTAATATGAATCCAGACAAAGCCCCTAGATTGGATGGTTCCCCATTGCCTTTTTCCAAAACATTTAGGACATTATAGGAGATGATGTGGTTGTAGTCATTAATGAATTATTTTCTACTAATCAATTGTTAAAAGAATTCAAACCTTAGTGCTAATTATTAAGAAGGAAGGGGTTGTGAATTTTTTTGATTTCCATCCCATCAATTTATGTAATTCCATTTATAAAATTATCACTAAACAGATTTCTCTAAGGATGCAACCAATCATGAAAAAAATCATTCAATCTCAACAAGGAGGATTTGTCCCTAGTAGACAAATTCAAGATGGTGTGTGGTTCATGAATATATACACTCTATGGATAATAGAAAAAGAGTTCTAATGGTTTTAATGTTGGAGATGGCTAAGACATATGATAGATTAGATTGGAGATTTTTTGATAGAGTTATGGCTCAATTTGGTTTTCAAGACAAATTTAGAAAAATCATCAAATCTTGCATTGCCTCTTATATGTTTTATGTACTTGTGAATGGCATTGTTCTTGGATTTTTTTATAGTGAACAAGGGGCGATACAAGGGGATCCCTTATCTCCTTTTCTCTTCATCATCATGGCAGAATATCTTATTAGATTCATTTATAAAGCTATTGACTCTTCTAATTTGAAATGTTTTAAACCAACATGTTTTGTGGAACCCGTCACCCATCAAAAATTTGCAAATTACACCATTATTTTGGTTGAATATTATATTTAGAAAGACATAAATATTAAAAAACTATTGGTTATGTATGAATAGGCCTCTAATTAGAAAATCAATTTTGACAAAAGCTCAGTTTATCTTTTCAATGCATCGGTTGCCAAAGAAACTAGAATGGCTTTTCTTTTAGGATGTCAAATCAAGGTTTTACCTTCTTCTTATATTTGCATGCCCCTTTTTAGTAATCATCTCTTTGTGACAACCTAGAATCCTTTAATTGAGAGATTTCAAAGAAAGCTCACAGGCTGGAAAGGTAAGCTTTTATCTCAAGTAGGCAAAGTTTTGCTTATCAAAAGTATGTTTCAAAGTCTTCCTATTTATATTTTTTTTCCTTTTAGTTTACCAAAGTGCATTGAGGATAAGCTACCAAAGATCCAATATAATTTTATTTGGTTTGATACTGAAGAGAGAAATAGATTTCATCTTATTGCATGAGTCAAAGTTTGTACAAAAAAATATGGCAGTCTTGGCCTAAAGAACTTGTAAATAATGAATAAAGAACTTATTTCTAAGTTTTCATGGAGATTTATCAAGACTAACACCATCTGGGATAAAATTATCACTTTTAATTACTTAAAGGGCCATTTTATATTGAACATTATTGTAGAAGATCATTTTGTGTGTGACTCCCATATCTAGAACTTCTTGATTTCTAATAAGGAATTGATTAACACTGGTTCTAAATGGTAGATTGGAAATGGTCACAAGGTTGAATTTTGGAAAGACTCATGGGTCTTAGATCATCCACTTAATCAAAATGAGATATGATAGTATTTATAAGAGGATATTTAGATCAAGTATGTGTATAAAGTTCAAGAATATTGGCAAGTTGTAAAAGTTACAAAATTATGGAAAATATTGAAATTAGATAATATTAACTAGGAGAATTATTTAAGGCTATCTAATTTAAACAACTTGCTGAGAAACATTCATATACCTTTCATTATAGAGATAATTAACTTGTATGGAAGGAGTATTTCAATGGACATTATAAAGTTAAATCGGGGTATGATCTTATCGAATAGAATCCTAATGACATATGTAATTGAGAAATTTTATGGGACTAGTGGCTTATAGCTAAAATAAATTTATTTATTTGGGTTGTAGTCCAGAGTAGAATAATTACCATGGACAATTTAAGAAGAAGAGGATGTGTTTTAACAAATAGATGTGTCCTTTATGAAAAGGATAATGAATTTGTATTCCATCAACTTGTGGACTGCACTTACTCATAGTAAATATGGAGTTATTTTCTTATTAAATTTAATATATATTGGGTTCAATTAGGATCTTTGTTGGAAGTATGTAAGTCATGGGAGTGACCCTTTTAGAATTCCTTTCTCAAGAAAATATGCAAACTTTCTTTGCCCCATATCATTTGGGGTATTTGGGGAGAGCACAAAAATAGGATATTCAGAGAGAAGAAATGAAATAGCAAATTAATATCTATAATTATATTTGAAAACATTCTGGAGAACTATAACATTGAGCCTAATAATAAAGGTAAAAGTCTCCTCTCATTTGAACAAATTCTTACTCATAACTAGCAAATTGATACCTCTGGGTTGGGTAAACCTGATCCTAAAGATGAGATTAAAAAAAGAACTAAATGGAAAACCTCTCATTTGGGATGGCCAAAACTCAACTTTGATGCAGATTCAAAAGGGAATCTAGGCTCAACTAGAGGATGTGGTATCATAAGAGATCATAAGGTAAATTTGGTAGCAATGTATGCCAGAGACATAGGATTTGACTTTAATCACTAGGTTGAAGCACTTAAAACTCTATGGAGGCTTAAATTAGCACAACAATTGGGAGTGCAAAAAATCATAATATAGGGAGATTCTCTTAATATCTTTAATTTTTTATCTAGGAAAAATGTCACTAGCTGGACCATTAAACAAGTAATATAGGAAGCTATAGACATTCTATACTCCCTACATCAAGTCCTTATTCAAAACATATATCATGAGGGAAAATCTAATGTAGATTGGTTTGAAAACAAGGGAGTGGCCTCATTGAGGCAAAATTCTTGGATGGACTCTAAAGAGCTTCCTAAGACCTTGTCTAAAGGATAAAAAGTGAAGGTTTGTCTAATGTACATTTCATATGAGGAATTAGGGAACCCTCTAGAGACTAGGGTGAGTTATTGAGAGCTTAGTATTAAGTTTTTTCATTTTTTTTGAATGGTTTGAGAAGCTTCTATACTTGAATATGCATCTATTAGACTGCTCGAATACCAAAAGTAACAAAATGATAGCTCTAATTTGTATTGGGGAGACTTGTCCAAATTTGGGAAAGACTCTTTCACCTTTGTGTAGGTATTTTTGGGAGCAGAATGAGATTAATGAATAGAATAGAACCTAAGATACCACAAAACGTTAAGAATAATGAGAGGATTTGGGAGGAATTGCAAGTTGGGGGATTTGCAGGGTTCATGGAAAAATAGAAGAACATGATAGGAATATATTGACTCTTTGTGTTAATGTTTGGAAAGAGAGAACTATCAATATTAATGGAGTCACTCTGGAAATTATGGAGGAGTTGATTGCACATGTAACAAGTTTGTCAATTGAGGAAACAAAAATCTTCAAGTCTACCAGAGACTATAAAAGAGATAAGGAAATATTTTTGGAGGAAGGGGAAACTTTGGAAATGTTGCATAATGGTTTGATCGTGAATCACTACCCAAGTCATTTAGTGAGGTCATTTATCATCTAACGAAATATGTCACTCTATAAGGTAGGTTTAATTTTGTTGGGTAGTCCTTGTTTATGATTTTAAATTATTTTATGCATGGCATTCCATTCAGTCTCCCTTTCTTCACCCTAAATTCGCTTGAAGTCTTTGTCCTGAAGTATAATAAAGGTAATTACCTGACTCCCAGAAATTTAAGGGTGATTTATCTAATACATAAATACTTTAAGGGTATGAATTAGATCACTCTGGATATCTCTTAGTCTCAAAATAAACATATGGAGGACAAACTAGTGGATATTAGAAAAATTAAAAAGGTGTGGATTTTATACCCTGGAAGCACTAGAAAGAATACAAAGGCCATTTCATCCAAGATCCCAGCTGATAAATCATCTAAATATGTTGAGTTGAAACCCTCTAAGATACAAGATAATATCAAAAAATTGTCTGAGGAGTGTGACTAGGATATCAATGGACACATAGGGCAAGTAGGGTAAAACAAGATGATCTGTGAGTGACTCCATTGTAGTTGAAGACAACATGACTAAGACTAAATATGAATATAATCATGAGGATCAAGGTTATATGTTTTCTTAGCCAAAGCCTCTTGAATACAGGAAAGGAATTTCTAGGTAAGATTCCAAGGACAAAGGTAAGAATCCTTTTAGTAAGCAACATCAAGATCTTAATGATAATTTCAACAATCTTATTAGTTCCCTAAAATTCAAGGAAAATACTGACAAGATTATTGAATAATTAGATCTGAAAAAGTTCATCATGCACTAGTACATGAGTGAACTCATGAATTTTAAAGGGAAGGACAAGTTTTTTCAACATGAGAACATTAGATTGAACTAGATCACAACTTCCAAGGAGGATGATCAACAATTGTAAAGTCTCCAATTTAGGGTGGACATGTTAGAGAATGAGAATGAGAAGCTTAAAAATAACATTATTTTCCTAGTAGATTACAACAAGGATACCATGAATGAGGGGATTCAAAATTTTAAGAACCTCATAACACACTTTGGAGAGTTATTTGAACCAAATACTGATGGAAAATGGAAATCCAAATAGGCTCAATGTAATGGGTGCCAAAAAGACATTAAAAAAGAAAAATTGTTGTTTTAAATTGATGCTAATCTCAAAAGGATGAATTTTTTTGTAAGGACATCTCAGGAAACCTAGACATGGATTAGGATCTAATTTCTTCTTCGTAATATTTTTGTTTTTCTTTTATCATATATGGGCTATGTTTTGGCTGTATCTAGCCCTATTTTTTCTTAGTTCTTCTCTTGGTCTATGGTATGCCTTTATTTCTCTTTCATTTGTACTTCTCTTAAGGTTCAGGGATCCTAATTCAAAACAATCCCCCCCTTTAACCTCAATTAAAAAAACTATAACATATTTATTAATTAGACATTCAAATGTATTCAACATGATCTTTTAATTCAATGTTTAGATTCATAAACACCCTGGGAATGATTTCCAAATTATTCAAGGTGCTAGTTATTTTAAATAACCACCCTGGGAATGATTTCCAAATTGTTCAAGGTACTAGTTATTTTTCATAACCTATATTATTTTCATAAATATAGTATGTCCATAAGACTTGGTGCATTAAACTTGTTTATGCATACACTTATGGATTTCATAAATCCATTATGGAGGAAGTGAGTTTCCCAAATAATTCAATCTTTGATCCCATGATAATAGAATTGCATGGTACATTAAGATGAAGCAGCATGATTGGCATCAAATGTTTCTTTGTAAAATATTACTTGTAAAGATACAACAATCCTTGTATGAGTGCATGTTAGTTCCAATTCTTAAGTCATGGCCATTCATTAAATTTTTTCATCCATGAAAATGTCCAAGTAGACCTTGTCACTCACATGATCATAGTGTATTAAGCCTAATAAAATTATTTTTATATATGACAAGTATATAAATAGGTAAAATGTAGAAATTATTATATAATATTGTAGATCCGCAAAGTGGTATGAGGTTATAGACAATATTTGTGTGCAAAGGAAGTTGAAATGGATTTAATAAATGGAACCTATACATACAATCTATAACAATAAAAGGAGGGCAGAAGACCTTGCTAGATATAAGGTGTTATTAGACAGTAAAGAAAGATTTTTGGTCATTAGTAAATGGAAGGATTGTAATAATAATAATAAGCACACATTATAATTTAAAATAAATGAAACAAATTTCATAATTTAACCATGCATACAAGAAATTATGTAGGATTATGATTACCTTGAGTTAACTTTCTAATACATTAATCTATATGTTGTCTAGATAACACTTTGTGAGAGATTGATATAGGTCAGGTTAAGATGGATAAGAGAAGGCCTAAGAAAGACACAATTGGGGACTCCAAATATCTGGTTTACCTCATTAGCATAACTCAATATTCAAGGTATTTATTGTAATATTTCTTCATTTGGTTAAGATCCATAACCCTAATTCATCTTCTTTATATCTAAGGGAATTACAAGAGCAAGTGGAGAGAAAATTGTCATTTTTCTTATCAAGGACTTAGTTAAGGAATCATATAGGTATGTGTGCAAATCCATAAAATCAATACTCAACTTCATCTAAAATTTATGTCCCACTGAAATATTTTGAAAGAAATCATACATCTTCATCTATGTCAATGACGTTAGTGAGTAGAGTGTCTTTGACTAGACTGAAGGCATATATTATGAGCAACCAAAATAGGAATGGGGTCAAAGGGTGCACTATGAATCAAATGATAAAAAATGTGATGATATGAATGTCATATGAAGGGAAATTGTGATAAAATCTCTCACATAGTGTTCAAAGTCAGCCCACCCTAGTCTTGGATGTATAATTCTTGAAGATTAACACTCCAAGAAACCCTGGGTAAGAAAAGCTTTAGTAAATTGAATTTAATGTGTATATACATAAAATTATTATCAAGTTATGACCTATAATATTGGGCCATTTATTTTTGGATGTGTATATGTAAATTAAGCTATAATATTTATCAAACCCAGTTATTTTAGTGTCACATATATTAATATTTACTAACAAAGCATGGAATGCATTAGTAAAATATCATTGTTCTCTACTTTGGCATAATTATTGCTACTTTATAATTTGTTGCTTATCATAAAAATAAATTATTGGCCTCCTTGTAAAAATAAACCAAACAGGATAATAATGTCTAAAAATGGAACAAATTACTCAATGAATTAAAAATTAATAGCAAACATTACTTATATTCAAATATCACAAGCCTTTTTGAGGAGGAAACCTCCTTGAGATCAAAGCTCAAATTAAAAAATATAGTCAAATCATTTTCATTCCTTAAAATATCAATATATAGGCATTACATCCCTAACCCTAATATGCTTGTATCCCTAACCCTAATACTCAAAGGTCAACCTTATATAAAAAGGGGCTTCCCATCTAATTAACTAAGACTATTACAATGCTAAAAGATTATTATATATCTAGGACATAAGGGTCCTAACATACCCTTCCTCTTCAAAAATATTGTTCCTCAAAGCTTTAGTGGGAACTATTGTTAAATTTTCTATAGAGGTTCCAAAGTGGTGTGTTTTGGTCACATTCCCCACCATTCGACCAAACCCTATAGTGCATAGATGACCACCAACTATATGCAAAACACTCCAAGTGATCCTTTAGTAATATAAATATGGAATGCCTCAGTTATAATATCATAATGGATGGAGTTGAAGTGGATCTTAATGAAATCAAGGATATTATAAATTGGCTAAAACCTAAAACCCTAAAATGTATTCATGAATTTCTAGGTATCACTAGCTATTACCATAAATTCATCAAAGACTATAGTAAAATTTCCATTTCCATGATCTCCATGCTATGGAAGAATGTTTTAGTTTGATCTAACCCAATAGATGGTGGCTTTGCACATCTCAAAAAATCCATGTGTACCACACCTATGTTAGACATGACCAATTTCTCCAAATATTTCATCATTGAAAGTGACACTTCAAGGATATGAAATGGTTGAGTGTTGATATAATAAGGATGTCTCCAAATTTTACTAGCAAAGCATTGGCAAGTAACAATATATAAACATATATATATGACAAATAAATGTTGGTCATTCTCATTTTTTTAATTCACTAAAAAACATGTCTCTTGGGGAAAATTTTATACATTAAGACTTTAAATTACTTGAAATAAATGGGTTAATATAGATGTCTAATCATAGGAGCAACAAAAATGGGTTAATATACTCTCGGTATATGATTATGAGCTTGTATAAAGGAATGGAAAATAGAATGGGGTAGTTTATGCCCTATTACACAATTGTGTAAACCAAGGGGCCTTGTGTGACTTGTCCTTAAAAACCATATATTGGTTGCAAAAAATACAAGACTATTAACAAGATAGGCATGTTCATCATCTCATCCATTAACTCACCTCAGACCCCATAGCTAAATCAGATTAATTTTGGGAAGGTTTTTTCTTATGTTATCATATGTGGATTGTGTTTAATATAGACCTTGATCTTTGGAAAAATGTATTGTAGGAACTCCACGTTTCACCATTAGTAGGACATGTTGTCTTATTAAAGACATATGCAAGGGTCAAAAGCACTTTCTTTTAGGATGGGATGAATCAAGATATCAATTTTTTGTCACAGAGTGTGATATGTGTCTTATTATGAACCTCCTTGCATAAATAAAGCCAAAAGAATAATAATTTTTAGAGATGGAACAAATTACTCAATAAACTCAAAAATAATTGAAAACCTTGCTTATATTCAAATATTGTGAGCCTCCTCAAGGGGGAAACCTCCTTCAGTGTAGAGATAAAATTAAAAAATATAAATGAACCATTTCCATTCCTTAAAATACCAATATATAGTCATTACAAACCTAATCCTAATATCCTTACAACACTAACCCTAATTCTCAAGGGTCGGCCTTACATAGGCACCCAAGTCAATTACTAAATATTCTTATTACTCAGTGGTTGGACCTACATAAAAAGGGGTGACCCACCTAATTAATTAACTAAGACTATTACAATTCAAAAAAAATGGTTAGGATATCATGGTTCTAACTTTTTCATATGGAATTAGTCCTTTTGATTGTAACTCCAAAGTCTTAGCTTGAGTTTAGGTGAGTTATCTCTAAATGTTAATTCTTCATCATATTATTGGTTGTTTATAAGAAAATGTATAGCATTACCACAATTTATTTGAAAACAACTAATGATTAATATATTATCTTTTCACAATCAATAAAATTATTGATAAAAAATTAATTTCATTGGTCAAACCACTTCTCTACTTATATATGTCAAATTTATTTGTAAAACAGGTATATAAAAATTTATTGTAACTTTAAAAGTATTGAGAACTCAAAAGGATTAATTTTATATGTCATAAGCATCCTTATAATGACTAAATGGAGTACTTAAGTGAACTATTCTATTAGCTCATTCATTTTCTTTTAAAGGGTTTCATCGAGAAAATTGTAGAAAGAATATAGGTGAACATACTTGCACTCTAAGGCAAGTATGTTATAACTATATCATGTTGGTTGATGTAGTTTGTACACACAATATGTTCACCTATATGCTCACAAAATATTATGAAGTTGAAAAGGATCCATTCCAAAACCTGAAGACATCATTGATTTGTCTATTCATGACTATCTTATTATGCATAGTGATTGTAAGTTCATTCTCTCTCACCTATTTGGTCATTTTCATTGAATGTATTTGAACATCATAATTCAAATCCATTGTTATGAAATGGAAAGTACTTATCCCATCCAATTAATGGTTTTGTATAGTCTTTTCATTTTCATTTAGTCCATGTGAATAGTTTTGCTTTGCCTATTTTGGCTTGTTTTTGTTTCCCATTTTTGTTTTGGTGTGAGTGTGTTATTTTTCAATAATTGTAGTAGGTTGTTTGTTGTCCTTCCCTCTCCATGTATTAGTTTTTTTTTTCTTTTACATGATTGTAGTTTTATTCCTAACATTTAAACTCTTAGTGTACAAACACATCATTCACATAGATGACAAAGTAGCCTTTGCTTTAGAATAGATGAAGAGATCACATTTTATAGAGATATATAATTATTATTTGATGGATCAGTGTTCACTTTCATATGTTTTTGAATACCTGATTTGAATCCAAATGAGTTTAAAATATTTAACCCTATGTCATCTCTATAGTTAAAAACTTCCTCTATTTCTAGAATGATGTGTATAATAGAGCCTTGAAGCATTTTAGGTAAGTAGGTCTCTAAAACAAACATTTGAAAGTGTATTCAGAATATAGATTTTTTACTTATAATGATGGTGATATGAATTTTGTTCTTCAAGTGATAGAATAAACAGGTTTTTTTCATGGATGTCTTCAAGTAAACATGTGGTAAACATGCATAATTTTGATGAGCAAGGAATCAGGTCTGGAAATGCATTTTCATTTCTCATTTCATTGAGATAGGTGTAATATATGTCAGTTGGTTGGATTAGGATGTGTAAATGCAAGCTACATAGATATTTTTAGGAATCTATGGGAATGAGGCACTAGTTATCTAAACTTTTGGAGTTCTCTTTCATATTATTGTGAAATTTAGTCCTATAATCAGAGCCAGTTGTTGTCTAAATTTTTTTAATTTCACAAAAACACCCCAATTATGCTCATTCAAGAAATAAGAGGTGTTTTAATGATAAGGACATAAAGCTTTTATAAAATGGAACATCAACTCCATAGCCCAATGGATAAGGCTTGGGTTGCATATTAATATCTGATTATCCTTTGACTTGATAAATGGTGAATCTTTGATTTATTTTTAGAGTAGAATTTGGCATGGATATTCATTTTAGGAGAACATCTTAGTCATTCCTAATTCAAAAGTTTTGAGTCACAAATTTGGGGGTGTTGAGGATATCTCAACAATTTATCTTTTTGCAGAACAAGGTGAGCATTTTGATTGTAACCAAGGTATGAAAATATTTTAGATTTATTTTTTCATATTATGTCATTTAAAAATTCTTGTCATCATGGAAAGCATGTTAAAAAGGGAGATAGATTAAAAGATACAAGTTTCAATATAGGGCATGAAGATTATTTTCACATATAAGATCTGGGTGATCTTTTAAGGATCAAAGAGGATAATAGATTTGATATCACTATTTAATTCTCCATCTTTTACATCTAGATATGAATAAAGTTAATGAAGAATCATATTTTATGCATTCTAAAAAAAATGTGAAGGGTCATTGCTTGTAATTCTTAGACCACTCCTTAGAACCAAGTCCCACACTTGAAGAAAAGGTTATAGATGATGGTCTAACCAAATAGTCACAACAAGATGCTTGATGTTAGATAAAGATACATATAGGTTTTCCACCTTGGATTTATAAAGGAAAAATCATAAATTCTGATACAATCAATAGAACACAAGTGTCTTTTGCACATGGAATGGACCTCATATTAGATAAATCATATAATATGACAAATAAGGATTGAAATAAGCTCATTACAATCCTTGGATCAAATATTATTTTTCATGGAATTAAGTTATGGATATTGGTTGATAGGACTAAAATAAGCTTACATTTGGAAACTAGGTCAAGTGATTATGATGAAGTTTCAAATGCAGTCATTGAAAGGAAGGTCAAAGTGTTGAAAGACTCATAAATGATTCAAGGCAAAGTTCTTCACAATTGTTCTTAAATTTTAGAATTGTTTAATTTCTCAAATATTCTTTCAAATTTCAAGTATGCAAAGGGTGTATAATAAAATGAAGTAAAAAGGTGAACATAGTTTTCCTTGCTTAAACTTGAAATGCCTTACCTCAAAATGTTCTTCAATAAGTTCCAAAATAATCAAGGAAAAGTTGTTAGGATCTTGCTCCACCAATTAGAGCACATATGATTACCTCTTGTGTTAGCAACTAAACATGGAATTTAACCAGAATGAATAAGTAACTAGAAATATTAAACAACACAAGAATATGAGAGACAATACACAATTGTATTAATAATCACTCAGAAGAAAATACAATAAAGAAGATGCCACTTCTTCTTCCACCTCAAAGGCTTGCCACACCTCAAGACCTTCTTCCCTCTCTCTCAAGGTCACAACAATCAACTCCAATATAGAATTGATGTTCACCTCCACCAGTCAGTAACACGCTTCCAGTACACCAAGTACACATCCGTACTCCAAGTAGATCTCCTGCTCTCTGCTGCTACCTGTAAATCACCAGACCTTACTCACCATTGTAGATCTCCAAAAGAAGCCATGCACACCTGCTGACCAAGATCATACATATATGAATAACCCTTCTGATTCTCCAAACCAACACCCACACTTGGTACTGTGGCACTAGGAGGAACACACCATTGCTCTCCTCTCTCAGAAGGAGCTTATTTAGCTCTCTTACTCTCTAGCACTAGTTTACAATACAGCCCATGAGTCTATTATATAGATCTCATGCTTACAATAATTAGACTATCTTAATTACAATAATTAGACATGAAACTCAAGACTATAATTAGCCTTTAACATGCAAACTAACAGTCCAAAAATAGACTCTTTGGAATCCGCATGCAAACTGCATGTTCACACACAGGTTGCCGATGTCAGCTCCTCCTGACCGATGCCGGCAAACTTGTAACCGACGTCAGTTTCTTCTGCACTGTTATCTGACTGACGTCAGTTGATAAGATCAACGTCGGTTGCCCTGCAACTCTCCGCAACCTCCGTAACCTCTGTAACTCCTCCTGTTTGCATCTTGGTGAAGCTTTTAGCTCCACAACCTAACAATCTCCCACTTGGAGATAAATATCTGCACCTGTACCTGTACCTGTACTTGTACACTGTCTAATTCATTCTTGGCTTGTATCCCTCTTCAAGATCAATCTTGAAGACCAACCACCACACAACCTATGATGTTACCCCTGTCATCCAAGTAACCTGCCACATCCGAACCTACAACTCCATGTAGTGAAGACCTTGACCCTGCATAGCATGAATCCCTGCAGCTGATCCCTCTCAGATACCTGAGAATCCACTGAACTGCCCTCCAGTACTCCTTCCTCGAATTGGCTCCATACTTTTTGACAACTCCCACTGCTTGGGAAAACTCAGGCCTATACTAGACCTCATATGATTTCGAACCCTGTTCTAAGCTAAGCTTGAACTATCCAGCCCTTGGTGTGCTTACCGATTCTGCATCCTGCATCTTGAACCTCGCCAACACCTTCTTCACATTAGCTCCCACTGGAGATCAGCCTATGATCTTCCATGTCTCTTATGCCAAAGAATTTCCCTGTTCCCAAATTCTCCATGACATACCTCTGAACCAACCTTACCCTTAGCTCAGCAAAACCCTGTATGTACAAACCTGCTAGCAAATCACCCACATATAGTAACTGGATAATGTCGCGACTCATCATCCACCTGGTAAGACAAACACAATGGTTACACTGACATTGACTGAAGCCCTACTTTGTCATGCACCTGTCAAAACCTGTACCACTATCCTACAGCTTCCTCAAGACCATATACCTTGGCCTTTCGTCTCACGTATCCATCCACTCTCTTCTTTAACTTGGGAATCCATCCGTCTTTCAACTGACAACTCCACCAACAAACTCCTGTTTGGTTCTTCTCCAAGGACTCACACTCTTCATCCATGCCAAGCTCCCACTGTTTTTGGATTCTACCTGCATTGCCTCTTCACATCTTCTTGGTTCTTGACCATCAATAAGCAATATAAAGAAGGTGAACAATGAATATGAGGTTCACTTACCCTTTCTGACCTCCATATGGGCATTTGAGACTTGTTGACAGCTTGTTGTCCGCCCACCATTCGTTCCAGTGACCGATCTCGGCCATCTCCCAGTCTGCAACTGACCGATGTCAGTTCCCTGCACTGACCCTGACTATCGACATCATTTTTATGGCCGACACCAGTATCCCTTCTGCTAACGTCAGTTCCTATATGACCGACGTCGGTCTTCCTGTTGCTAACTTCGGTTACTGTCTGACCGACGCCGGTACCTATGTTCGCCTGTGAGTGATGACCTTTTTACCCGCGAGCTCCTTTTGGATCAAACCCTTGTCCATATCAACATAGCCCTACTCAGAATAATTCAGTCCCCTCAGCTGATCTCTGTCTGCCATCTCCTCCATGAACACCAAGGCCTTTCAGTTCTTAAGTTTATCAAAGATATTTGTCTTCCGCTTAAGAACATGCATTCCCCTCCTACATATGTGACTAAGCCTACAAAGCCACATCTCTGCAACAGAAGGTGAATCATTAATATAAGTAGATAGATAAAGGATACCTACTTTCTTACCACCATCTAATTCAAGTGCATCCGCTGTGAGAGTTACTATGCATCTCCCATCACCCAACTTTCCTGAAGAAATTAGACTCATCTCCAAGACTAGAACCTGCATGACAAGGCTCACCAACCCTTAAATAAATCTCTCCAAAGTCTCCAAAGACATACCCATGAAAAGATGCGCTATTTTGGGCTGCATGGAAAGAGGCAAAAGAATCTGTAAACAAAGATTCTACTTTATCCAGAGCAACCTATGCAACGACCCCTGCAACATCTGCTTCTACATGCTGATCTTCTACCGACCAACAATCTCCCTTTACCTGCTCTTTCTTTCCATCAATCAGACCATTCATGCTATTCAGTTTCTACATTCGTAGCTTACTTTCTTCTACCATTGCTATACTCCCACTCAATCTGAAATCCTTGAGAGTGACATGTAATCAACAAACACTAACCAGATATGAAACTACCTGTTAGTCAACCCAACCAAAAGCTCTGATACCACTTGTCAAGATCTTGCTCCACCAATTAGAGCACATATGATTACCTCTTGTGTTAGCAACTAAACATGGAATTTAACCAGAATGAATAAGTAACTGGAAATATGAAACAACACAGGAATATGAGAGACAATACACAATTGTATTAATAATCACTCAGAAGAAAATACAATAAAGAAGATGCCACTTCTTCTTCCACCTCAAAGGTTTGCCACACCTCAAGACCTTATTCCCTCTCTCTCACGGTCACAACAATCAACTCCAATATAGAATTGATGTTCACCTCCACCAGTCAGTAACACACTGCCAGTATACCAAGTACACATCCATACTCCAAGTAGATCTCCTACTCTCTACTGCTACCTACAAATCACCAGACCTTACTCACCATTGTAGATCTCCAAAAGAAGCCATGCACACCTACTGACCAAGATCATACATATATGAAGAACCCTTCTGATTCTCCAAACCAACACCCACACTTGGTACTGTGGCACTAGGAGGAACACACCATTGCTCTCCTCTCTCAGAAGGAGCTTATTTAGCTCTCTTACTCTCTAGCACTAGTTTACAATACAGCCCATGAGTCTATTATATAGATCTCATGCTTACAATAATTAGACTATCTTAATTACAAGAATTAGACATGAAACTCAAGACTATAATTAGCCTTTAACATGCAAACTAACAGTCCAAAAATAGACTCTCCAGAATCCGCATGCAAACTGCATGTTCGCACACAGGTTGCCGACGTCGGCTCATCCTGACCGATGCCGATCGACTTGTAACCAACTTCAGTTTCTTTTGCACTGCTATCTGACCGACGTCGGTTGATCAGACCGATGTTGGTTGCCCTGCAACTCATTCTGCAACTCTCTGCAACCTCTGTAACCTCTGTAACTCCTCCTATTTGCATCCTGGTGAAGCTTTTAGCTCCACAACCTAACAAAAGTAAAAGTTTCCTAAGTCTTTTTATTTTCAAAATTTGACACGTCTACAAGCAAAGGGATTGGAGTATACCACCCTTAAAAGTAGAGGGTTTGGAATTAGATATCCTTGAAAGTAGAGGAGTTAGAATATGATAACCTAGCAAGTAGAAAATGTCTAAATAGGGTCCACCCTTAGGCCATAACTTTCACATATAAACTCTATTTTATCTCTTGTTTGATGTGTTGGAAAGATAATTTGACAAATAAACTTTTACCTTGAGGACACATGGTTTAAAAACCTCATATTAAACTTATAAAATCAAGGGAGGAATCATAGTTGTAGAAATAAGGCAAAGTTTGTAGTTTTCAATTTTTTAATGTTTGCATCCATATTTATTAGCAGATAGGGCAAACCCTAACACTATGCAAGTAAATAAGGTAGTGGAAATTGACACATCTTATTTTATATTGGGTAGAATTTTAAACCTCTATTATTATACAGGGCATAATCTGACACTTCTACTTGTAGGCAGGGTGGAATTCACCACCCCTACAAGCAAAAAAAGTCAAAATAGGTTCCAATCTCCTTTGGGTCATAAATTTCATATCTAATCTCTAATTTCACTCTCATTCAATGGATTTTAAATATAATTTTATGAATAAAATTTTTATTTAAGGACCATGGTGAGAAACATTCATCTTTAAATTTTGAAATCAAGGGGGAATCATATTTTTATAGACAAGGTGAAGTTTTAAGTTTTCAGTGTTTGCATCCATATTTACTAGTAGACAGGGTGGATCCTGACACCTCTACAAGTATATAGATTGGAATCTGACACCTTTGCTTTCATATAGGTGTAATTTGACACCTATACTTACATACATGGTGTAATTGGACACCTCTTCTTGTAGACAGGGTGGAATACATCACCCCTGCAAGTAAAAAACATTATAATAAGGTCCAATCTCCCTTGGGACCATAAAGTTTGCATTCGAACTCTGATTTATCTCTCATTTGATGATTTGAAAAGATAATTTTATGAATAACATTTTTACTCAAGGATCCATGGTGCAAAAATTTCATTTTAACTTCTCAATTCAAATAAAGTATCACAGTTATAGAAGTAGAGTGAAGTTCCCTAACAAGTGAAAAACAAAGGTCCAAATCATCCTTGACAAATAATAATAAGAATAGATATCCATTAGATTTTATCCAATTCATACTTCTAACTTTTGAGTCATTCTCACAATCTAAAAGTGTGCATGTTTTTAATAGTATATTTGCATAATTATATGTCATCCAATTTTGTTAAGTCCCTTTTATAGGTGTCAATTTGTGCAAAACTATTAAGTCACTTCTACAAATCATACAAATTTTTCAATGCACTTTTGAAAATTTTAAGTCATGTAAATTTGTCAATGCACTTTTTCAAGTTTCAATTCATACGAAAACACAAACATAATTTTGTAAGTTGCGCAAATTTTACATTGTAGTTTTATAAGTTGTGCAAATTGCTTAATGCAATTTTACGAATGTTAAGTTATGCATTTTACCAATGTGATTTTAAAATCTCATTAAAACATATAAAAGGTGGTTATGTAATGTAACCACCCATTGTAACATATAGATAGGATTTTCGATCTCATTTTTAATATTAGATTTAGCTGAGCTCATATTAGCTTTTTGTCGACTAACTTTTTAATAGTAGAAATTTTTACAAGATAAAAGGAAGGAATTTGTATGTACAACCTCACAAAGAATCAATACATAAGTAATTTATAGGACTGTGTGCCATTAATCTTCTTGATGAATGATATGCATGAGTGTCAATCCATTTTGATAATTTTATTTTAATTTTTTATATGTTATTGTTGGATAGTCAATGAATGCATATTTTTAAGTGTATAAGTTTTGTTGAATATACATTAGAAAATTTATTGTTGGGAAACCTTAGTGAGATTAAGAATAAGACTTTAAGCCTATTTTTTGGTAAATACAGGGTTGTCGAATATCCTTCTTTGTAAATATATCCAATATCTTTGGTGTATGTATCCTATTGTTATGTTTAGATTATGTCTTTCCCATCTCATTTCTATGATCAAGGCTTCCCATATTACAATCTTAAATCTTGGGATATTCTAGTGAGTCTTTATGTTTAGCTATCTAGGGTTGTCCTTCATATTTTCTTGGGTTAACATAATAGATTATATGTTTAACTTGCCAGAATAATCCCATTCTTCATTTATCCTTTCCTTTCTCATTTTCCTCTTCTTCCCATCATTCCCTTCATTTCCTTTCTATCTTCTTTCTATATTATTAATTAAAAGTATGAAACCCCCATAAAAGACATTTTTATTGTAAATAGTTGTGAATATCTCTTTCCCTACTTTCCCTTTTTGGTTTTTAATAAAGGTAGTTATACCTTCTATTAGGAGAGGGAATTTGTCCCCACATTGTTGATTGAAATGGGGATTTTGTCTCCATATTATTGATTGAAAGTCCACATTTGTCCCCTAATAAATTTTTCAGACAAAATTTTTTAGTGACTCTACTGGCGACTAAGATGATTTGTGCATAATATTTTCATACATTTTAAGGAATCTCCCCTAGAATGGAGGTTGTAAACTCTATTTAGATAAAGTACCTATTGTCCACATCTTTTTTATTGAAGAAATGACATTAGTCCACCCTAACCTGAATGTTATCTATGTCCCATGGGGAAAATGTTTTAGACCAAATTGACTTTGGCCCAATACAATGAATGACCTTCAAGCTCAAGGAAGAGATTTTTAAAAAAATGGCAAAAATGGTCAAGATGCATATAATTGTATATTAGCTTTCACATTGTCTTGTAACATTTTGGGAGTTATGTATGAATATGTCATTGTAATAAGTTTTGTTGAAACTCTCACTAAAATTATTATTTAGTGGTTATGGCACCTAGAATATGGATGCATTATGAATTTGGGCTCCTTGAATAACAAGTTCCTAAATAGATTCAAACTAGTTGTAGACATATGTGCATTGTTGTCAGATTTATTTCAAGTCTGGAAACAAGAAGATAAGTAAATGAGATATTTTATAGCATGCTTCAAGAAATTATTGAGACTAATTCCTCAAATAGATCAGCCAAGTCCTAAAAATCAACTTTGTGTCTTCATTGGTTCTTGATTTAACTATTTTAAGAATACTAGAGTATTATTCCTAATTTAGTTAAGGGTCTGGGTTGACTAAATCAATAAATAATATTTCAATAATTTAACCACTGATTTGGATAATTTATTTGTATTTTTAACCTTTTTATAAATAGCAATAAATATAGAGAAAATAATACTTAGCTTAAAACAAATTGACATAGTTATTGTAGGGTTTCATATTAACTATGTAGGATTGGGAAAGTATTGCAAATCAAGATCTGGCTTTCATTTTGTGAAAGGACAAGAACACCAAAATAGGACACCCTAGAGTTTAGTGCCATTGTCCTCTTCTATTGTTATCATCCAAACTACTCATAGATACTTGAGTATTCTGGGTTTTGTTCGTTATCCTTGTGTGAGCTTGCCTATGAAATCTTTACTATTGAAGGTCTAAAAAACACCTTATAGAGTTCATTCAGTCTTCAAACCCTAGACTTCATTGTGCTTTGATAAAACTTGAGAAAGGAGTGGGAATTAGTGTGTGTAATATGCAATGAACATGTATGCACACCCATTGTATGGGTACGTTACCTACCTACCAATAATTTAAAGAGGGATTAAACCATATGTAGTTCTCTCACTTAATGAGATTTATGTAATAGTGTAATGTAGATGTAAAATGCTAAACTAGGTGTGCTTGAGGTGGCTAGGGACTAGTGTGAGGATTTGGATATACTTGTAGCTATATTGGATGGTTGTATGAATAGAATGGGTAAATTTGTTTCAATGGTTTTGCTTGTATTCTTTCTTGCTTTGTAATATTTTCTAACCTCATAAATAAACTCTAAATGAGATTTTATATAGATCTATTGGTTATGGGTCAAATGTATTCACACTAGGACAACAAGATGAAGGATAGGAACCAGAAGGAAATAACCATTGAAACTCAAGATGTAATTGAATAAAAGCTCCAAAATATGCCATCCTAGGGTCTAGCGCTATAGTCCATGTTGGGTGCTCTTGTTCTATAAATGTGGGACCTATGGGGATAATATTGGCCTATGAAATGCTACTTGGTTGAGGTGGAATGACCATTTGGAAGATCAGGATGACTAGGAATAATCAAAAAGGTGTCTATAAGGGTCATGAGAGCATGCAAGAAAGACCTATGGGTTGGGTGTCACAAACCACATTCAAGCTACCAATTTTAACATTTTATATGACTACATTTGCCCCCTTTTATTCTAGTGATGCAATAAAGTGAAATATTAAGATAAAGGAAAAGTAGAAACCATACCTAAACTTAACTGAAAGGGTGAAGCTCATGAAGTTATGTGATGTTGGGTGTGTATATAGAGAGCACATCATCAAGTGTAAATATAAAAAAAATAGGAGTAGATTAGTTCTTACTAGACACACTATGTCTAAAGTAAAAACATACAAAAGCTAGGTAAAATAAAGAGGAAGAGAAAGCAAAAAATACACCTCATTGGGTATGTGAACTAATACAAAACCTATTGTGATGTTGAGTGATGATAAGTGATGTTAGGTATGTATTGAATGATGTTGTACCAAGAGTAATATCATGAACAGAGCTAAGTGCTTAATTCCCCAAAAATGGATCAAGAATGCAAAGGCTAGCCCTTTGGTTCCATCATCACCTATTAAGTGAATTTATATGATTATGTATATGTTAATCGATGTTTGGAATGTGTATCCAATCCCTTTAAGTAGGTGGCTCAAGAATACAAAGGCTAGCTAGTCCTTTGGTTCCATCATTTCCCCATGAAGTGAAGCTATGAACTGATACTAGTATGAATGTGTGTTGTACAAGATGGCTCCTGAATCTCATGAATGTTTTGTAATCTACGATGTGGCATGGATAGTTGAATGTGTGATAGAAACTAGGCCATTCTTGGCTAGTCAGAAAAGGTGGAGATTAGTCTTGTATGAAATCCAATCTAAAACTAGGCAATAGGCTTATGTGGAAGCCACTCGATAATGATGCCAACCACCTATAGAGGGAATAAGACATGCAACTACTAAGAATACCTAGGTAATACCATAAACTATAAAGAAGAGAAAATAAATGTGTTACACACTTTTCCCCCAACCACTAGTGTCTGTAACATGGATTCTGATCTAGAAGTCATACCAACTGCCAAATCTAAAACTAGAAGTGAGATCCATCATGTCATATATGATGCCCCCTATATCTAGGTTATCATAGAAAAACTATACTAAAACTATTGATTTTGAACTGAACTATTACTAACAAAACTGTAACTATACTTACTTTTCTATCTATTTCTAGAAAATATGTTTTTTTGTTATTTGGATCAGAGTGCCAAAATAGGACACTCTTTTGTCTGATGTTGTAGTCCAAACTTGACGCTCTTATCCTATGTTGATTCTAAAGATTGTTCTATAATTTTCACTATTTGTCTAGTCTATTCTACTTGGTTTGAAGTTTGAATACTACTCCAGGTGTTCTAAAAACTAATTTTTTTATCAGTTAGAGGCTCTGATCTCTATGGCAAAAACCCTTGTTTTTTGCCTCCTCTTTTTAGGGTAGGAATGAAGATGCTACAATGACTATCATTAGAGTAAAAATCCATTTAAGTGTGTTATGTTGTGAAGTACATCATATAGCAATGATAATCAAAAATATCTCTCAAGATATAGCATAGTGTGTAATGAAGATTGTTAGATCAATAGGTGTATGCCTAGATAGATATAACAATGTAATAGCATGTGTAATATAGTGAACTAGAACTAGAAGTTTGGTTAATTATTAGTTGTTATTTTTTAGTTTTTAGTTTTTAGTTATTAGTTGTTAGTTGTTAGTTGTTAGTTGTTAGTTGTTAGTTGTTAGTTGTTAGTTGTTAGTTGTTAGTTATTAGTTGTTAGTTGTTAGTTATCAAGGAGGGATGGAGCATGATGTCTATCATGGCATCCAATAAAGTAATAGAATGCAAGATGTGTATTATGACATTGTAAATAATTGAAAATCAAACAAGCAAACAAGCACGCAAGGAAAAAAGTAAGAAGTAAGAAGCATACAAAAGTGGCCAGGGGACCAAGCAAATAAGGGACATGGGCACATGTCACTCAAACTAGGAAGCAAGCAATAAGGCATGTTTAAATGCCACATACACATAAAATTTAAATAAGTAAGGTTGGCACAATGGCCACAGACACACAAAAGAGTAGAAGCAAAGGACATTGATAAATATCTTAAGGCACACACAAGATATAGAATTGGAACTAAGAAATTCAATAATATCTAGCTATGTAAAGCAAGAAGGAAAGCATGTAAATGTTATAAATATAATCACATCTAACTAATCAAAGAAAGAAGTGAAATTATGCAAGACATGTAGTATAGTACTAGGTATATGCTAAGCAATACACATGTGTTATATACTAGTGAGTGTTGATAGAGTAATCTGTGTAAGCTAGTAAGTAATGTACATCAACATGATAACTAGAGTGCATGGTGCAAGAATGACATAACCTAGATGATGTAGTCATGTATAAGATTCCCCCGGTGGGTATATATGTTGATGTGTCTCGAGTGTAGAAGTAGGATGCCCCTTCAATGGGTAGAGTGAAGCAATCAAGGATCTGAATGTCACTACACACACTCAAAGTAGATCAAGTGAAGCATGATAATGTAGATAAATCGAAAAACAATGGCATAGAATAGTAAAATGTAAGTCTAGGATTTAGTAGAAATGTAAAGCATAGATAATGCATATAATTGAAATGTTTTTGGTATTTTTAAAAAATTTGAATTGTTTTTGTATTTTGAAATATTTGAATGTTTTTGAATGTTTTTATATTTTTGAAGTGTTATATTATTTTTTTGATATTTTTGAAATGAGTTATTTACAATAAATCATAAGGATATTATGTATAATTAATTTGAAAATTTTACATACAAGTAAGCTGAAAGGAAACTATGTACAAGAAAGACTAAGAAGAAATGATACTAACTGATAAGTCTTATAAGAGACTCCCTATTATGGTGTCCTATATCAAACAACGGAATCATGCATGATTTTGAAGCATGAGGGAATGGTTGAAAATATCATTCTAAATATTTTGATTCATTCTTGGTATCTTAGCAATCATAATAACCTGTATTGTTCCACTCATCATAATCATCTTGATTTTGAACCAATAGAATGCTAGTGTTGACTTTTATTGTATCCAGATCTTTTCCTTTGATAAATTGTGTTTGATAATGATTTGCCTTAGGATTTTCAATAAATCCCAAACCTTGGTGACAAACATTATCAACTTCTTGAATAGGAGTAGTGATGTCATGAGCATGTTTGCCCACCCTTTGACCTTGATAATCAAACTATTGTAGAATTTTTTACCAAACCCATACTGCTTTGATAGTTGAGCCTCATTTTGGAGAGGTAGATTTTCATATTTTTCATGATTTACCTATGATTTTGGTACTATTTATTTATCTAATTTTTGTTTTTGATCCTTTTGTTGTTTTGAGTTATGCTTTGGTAACCACTTTTGTACTATTTCTGAATTTGACCCTTTATAACTATGTTCTTATGTCACTATGGATTGTTTGACTGATTTACCTTGTATAAGGTCCTCATTATCAATTATCTATATTATATGTATATTCAATTCCAAACATGAATCTGTGTGAGCCTATGCATTCTATCATATGCACACTAATATCTAGATCTTCTCACTGGATGTAGAGAAGTTAGTTTGATCAACTTATATTTAATCATTTCCCTTAGTAGCTCACTTGAACTCTTATTTGATCTTTGAATCATTTTTGAATCACTAGTTGTATATTTACTTTGTTGTGATTTATTTTTTTAATATGTAATATTATTTGCAACCAATTGACTAGGTGAAGGTGCATATACATGATTGGCACTAGGGTGCCTTTGAGATTTTTGTATCATAATCTAATTTTCCAATGTTGTGATATTTTCATGGAATAGATGATTCTACATTTTTAAATCTAATATTAACTTGCTTATATAGGTGATTGTATCCCTTAGAGTCGTACAAGTGCAAACCTTAGTTGTTTTTTATTGAACATGTAAGCACATATGTTAAAGAGGATTTGAAGAAGCTATAGGCTAAATGTATGCATTAGGAACAATAGTATAGGTTACCTCACCTTTTGGAGGTGTGATAGAATGGATCTAGTTAGAGGGAAAGTAGCTATCACCCTCTTGGGGGAGAGGAGGAAAAGAAAATTCTTTCTTGTGCACAAGATATCACATTGAAACTTGGCAGGTGGTTGTTAGCTTAGGCAATGGATCCTCTAAGTATGTAAGGATTTTATTCTTGATTGAATTACATATAAGAGAGGGATAATATGTTAAATAAGTCATTAGAGTTATAATTTTTATATCAATATGATTATAAAGAATATTCCACATGAGAGATAGAAAATAAGGGATAGAGAGCATGGAATTTTGCACTAATGCATAAAAAAATTTAACTTGTAACATAAAATTTGTAACATTGTTTAGAAAAATAGAGTTGGAAATTATTCCACATGAAAGAGAGAGAATATGCAAAAGAAATATTTAAATCTTGTACATTGTTAGAAATAAATTTTGTAATATCATCCCTTATTATGAAAAGCAAGCATGAAAGGGAACGAATGAAGTTTTGCATTAACATATGGTAAACTTCATCATTCATATACATGATAGGACCAAGTATGAATTCCTTATTATTTTCAAGAAATGTTTTGAAATGAGTAAGATCCATTTGTAATTTCAAATGAAATATGAATTGGATGTAAGGTGATACCTCAAAAATAAAGGGACCTAGTAAATGCAACTAGGGTTTTGAAAAATGATATATTTTTTTAATTACTATGGAATTTTAAAAATTAATGTGAATTCTTGGTCTAAATATGTAGGTAAAAAATTAGAAAAATATTGGAAAAAAATTAATTTAAATAGACCTAGTAAATTGAACCAGGGTTTGAAAGCAAATGATTTTTTTTTTAAATTACTATAGAATTTTAAAAATTAATGTGAATTTTTTATTTAAATATACAGGTAAAAAATCAAAAAAATAAATCTGATTTAAATGGACCTAGTAAATTCAACTAGGGTTTGAAAGAATTTTTTTTTTTAAATTACTATAAAATTTTAAAAATTAATGTGAATTTACGATTTAAATATGCAGGGGCAAAAAAATCAAAAAAAAATCCCTAGGGTTTCTTGGGTTCTTATGCGCAAATGAAGTAAGTCGGGTTCACCAAATGATTTAACTATTTTATGAATATTGGAGTCTTATTCATAATTTAGTTAAGAGTTTGGGTTGACTAAATTAGTAAATAATATTGAAATAATTTGACCACTAATTTTGATAATTTATTTGTATGTTTGACCTTTTTATAAATAATTATAATTATGGAGGAAATAAGACTTAGATAAAAATAAATTGAAATAGCTATTGTAGGGTCTAATATTGACTATGTAGGATTGGGATAGTGTCATAAATTAGGATCTAACTTTCATTTTGTGAAAGGATAGGAGCATCAAAATAGGACCCCGTGGATTTCAATGTTATTATCTTCTTCTATCATTATTGTCCAAACTACTCATAGAGACTTGAGTTTTTTGGGTTTTGTTTGATGTCCTTACGTGAGTTTGTTTATGAAATATCTACTACTAAAAATTTATAGAACTCCTTGTAGAGATGATTTAGTATTAAAACCCTAAACCTCATTATGCTTTGATAAAACTTGAGAAAGAAGGGGGGTTAGTGTATGTAAGATGCATTGAACATGTATCCACACCCCTTGTGTGGGCACATTTCCTACATACCAATACTCTAAAGAAGGATCAAGCCATATATAGTTCTCCCACTTAATGTTTTTTATGCAATAATGTAGTGTAGATGCAAAAATGCTAAACTGGGTATGCCTGAGGTGACTAGGGACTAGTGTGAGGATTTAGATATACTTGTAGCTTTATTAGATGGTTGTATGCAAATAGTACAAAAATTTGCTTCAATGGTTTTGGTTGTATTCTTGGTTGATTTGTAATATTTTCTAAAATCCTTCTAATTAAACTTTGAATGGGCTTTTATAGAGATCTATTGGTCATGGGTCTAATGTATTCGTATTAGGCCAACAAGATGAAGGATAGGAACTAGAAGTAAATAACCATTGAAGCTAAAAATTCTATTGGATAGGAGTACTTTTATTAAATGGCAAGTAATTTTCCTAGAACGTTAGTGGTTTTGTATAGTCTTTTCATTTTCATTTAATCCTATAAATAGTTTTGTTTTCCCTATTTTGGCTTATTTTTGTTTCTTGTTTCTCTTTTGGTGTGCATGTGTTATTTTTAAATAATTGTAGTAGGTTTTATTTTGTCCCTTCCTCTCCATGTATTAGTTCTTTTCCATGTACATGATTTTAGTTGTATTCACAACCTTTAAACTCTTAGTGTATAAACACATCATTCTCAAAGATGACAAAGTAGCCTTTGCTCCAAAGTGGATGAAGATATCACATTTTTAGGAGATATATCATTATTATTTGATGGATTAGTGTTCACTTCCATATTTTTTGAATACCTAATTTTAATCGAAATGAGTTGAACATCTCTAACCTCATGTCATCTCTATAGTGGAAAACTTCCTTGGTTTCTAGAATGATGTGTAGAATAGAGCCTTGAAGCATTTTAGCTAACTAGGTCTCTAAAACAAATATTCAAAAATGTATTCAAAAGATATATTTTTTAGTTATAATAATGGTGATATGAATGTTGTTCCTCAAGTGATAGAATAAATAGTTTTTTTCATATATCTCTTCAAGTGAACAAGTATTAAACATGCATAATTTTCATGAGCAAGGAATCAGGTTTCAGCAATGAATTTTCATTTCTCATATGATTGAGATAGGTGAAATAGCTATCATTTGGTCAGATCAGGATTTGTAAATGCGAGCTGAATAGATTTTTTTAAGAATCTATGGCAATAAGACACTATTTATATAAACTTCTAGAGTTATTTTGCATTCCATTGGGAAATGTAGTCCCACAGTCAATGCTAGTTGTTGTCTTAAAAATTTTAATTTCAAAAAAACACCCCCAATTATGATCATAAAAGAAATAAGAGGTGTTTTAATGATAAGAATAGTAATTTTTTTGAAAAATGTGACATCAACTCCATATCCTAATGGACGAGGCTTGGCTTTCATACTAGGATATGCTTATCCTTTGACCATCCAACTGGGGAATCATTGATTTATTTTCAAGGTATCATTGTGGATGGATATGCATTTGAGAATAATATCTTAGTAAATTCTAATTTATATGTTTTGAGTCACAAATTTGGGGTGTTGAGGATATCTCAATAATTTCTCTTTTGGTAGAACAAGGTTAGCATTTTGATCGCAACCAAGGTATGAAAATATTTTAGATTCATTTTTTCCTATTATGTCATTGAAATATTATTAGGACCATATAAATCATACTAAAAAGGGATATAGATTCAAGGATACAAGTTTTAGTATAGGGGATGAAGATTATTCTTACATGTGAGATCTAGGTGATATTTTGAGGATCTAAGAGGATAGCAGCTTTGATATCACTAATGAATTATTCATCTTTTGTATTTGGATATAAATAATGTTTGTGAGAAATCATATAGGGTGTGTTATGTATTATAATAAAGTTTTGAAGGGTCATTTCTTGCAATTCTTAGACCACTCCATAGAACTAAGTCCTAAACTTGAAGATAATGTTATAGATGGTGTTCTAATTGGATAGTCACAACATGATTATTGATGCTAAATAAATCTACATATAGGTTTTCCACCCTTGGATGTATAAATAATAATTCATGAAGGTTAATACATTCAACAGATCACAAATGCCTCTTGCATATGGAATGGACCTCATATCAAATAAACCATATAAGATGATAAATAAAGATTTAAATAAACTCATTATAAATCCTTGGATCAAATATTATTTTGCATGAAATCAATCTATGAGATTGATCGATAGGACTACAATAATATTGTATTTGGATACTAGGTCAAGTGATTGTGATGAAGTTTAAAATGTAGTAATTGAAAGTAAGATCAAAGTGTTGAATGACTATTCAAGGCAAAGTTTTTCACAATCATCCTTAAATTCTAAACTTGAATAGTTGTTAAAATATGAATCCATATTTCAAGTATGCAAAGGTTGTATGATAAAATGAAGTGCAAAGTCAAATAGAGTTTTCCTTGCTCAAAATTGAAATGCCTTAGCTCAAAAAGTTCCTCAACATGTTCCAGAAGAATCAATGAAAAATCAAAAGTTTCCTAAGTCTTTTATTTGTCAAAATATAACACCTCTACAAGTAGAGGGTTTGGAGTTAGACACCCCTTCAAGGAGAGGGGTCATAATCCGACACCCTTGCAAGAAGTGGGGTTAGAATCTGACACCCTGACAAGTACAAAATGTCTAAACAAGGTCTAATATCCCTCAGGCCATAACTTTCACATCTGAACTTTGTTTTAGATCTCGTTTGATGCATTGGAAAGATAATTTGACAAAAAACATTTTAAGAACACATGGTTCAAAAAATTCATATTGAACATATAAAATCAAAGGGTAGAATCAAAGTTGTATAAATAGGGTAAATTTTTTAGTTTCTAAGTTTTCAATGTTTGCATCCATATTTTCTAACAAACAAGGTGGATCTAGACACCTCTACTCGAAGATAGGGCAAAATCTATCACCTCTACTTGTAGACAGGGTAAAATCTGAAACCACTACTTGAAGATAGGGTAGAATCTAACATGTATACTTGTAGATAGGGTAGAATTTGACACCTCTACTTACAGATAGGGTGGAATTTGCCACCCTTACAAGCACAAAATGTCAAAATAGGTTCCAATCTCCCTCAGGCCATAACTTTTGCATCTGAACTATAGTTTGGCTATCATTTGATGCATTGGAAATATAATTGGAATAATAACATTTTCTCTTAATGATGCATGGTGAGAAACATTCATATTAAACTTATAAAATTAAATGGGAGAATCACAATTATTGAAACATGACAAAGTTTGCATTTTTCAAGTTTTTAGTGTTTACATCCATATTTTTTAGTAGACAGGGCATATCCTAACACCTCTACAAGTAGACAGGGTGGAATCTGACACCTATACTTATATAAAGGGTGGAATCTGACATCTTTACTTCTAAACAAGGTGGAATTTGACACCTTTGCTTGCAAACAAGGTATACTCTTCCACCCCTTCCAGTAAAAATGTCAAAATAGGGTTCAATCTCCCTCGGGCCATAAATTTCACATTCAAACTCCAATTTGACTATTGTTTGATGCATTTGAAATATAATTTGATGAATAATGTTTTTACTCAAGGATCCATCATGAAATTTTTTAATTTTAAATTTTAAAATTAGATAAACTATCATGGTTATAAAAGAAGAGTAAAGTTCTCCAACAAGTGCAAAACAAAGGTCCAAATCATCCTTGATGAAGATGAACAAAAATATTTCTCTATCATCTCCATCTATTTTTACCCAATTCTCACTTGTAACTTTTGAGTCATTCTCACAATCCAAAATTATGCATGTGTTTCTAATAGAACATTTTCACATTTGTATGTCGTGTAAATTTGCTAAGTCCCTTTTGCAAGTGTCAAATTGTGTAAAACTATCAAGTCACTTTTTCAAGTCATGCAAATGTGACAACGTATTTTTTTAAGTTTCAAGTCATGAAAAATTTTCAACACACTTTTACACGTTTCAATTCATGTAAAAACACTAATGCACTTTTGCAAGTTGTGTAAATTTTCCATTACACTTTTACAATTTGTGTGAATTGCTTAATGTGTTTTTACATATTTTAAATTGTGCATTTTTACCAATGCACTTTTACAATCTCTTAAATATGTAGAAAATATGGTTAAGTAATGTAACCACCCATTATAAAATATAAATAGGAGTTTGGGGTTCATTTATGAGATTAGCTTCAGCTAAACTCATATTGGATTTTTGTCACTTAGATTTTTTATAGTAAAATAACTTTTTACAATATGGAAGGAATTAATGTATATGTACAGCCCCATGAAGAATTAATACAGAATCAATTTATATGACTTTGTGCCATTAATCTTTCTGGTGAATGATATGCATGAGTATGTCAATCCATTTTGATTCTTGTTCTTTAAATTTATTTAAATTATATTGTTAGATAGTCAATGAATGTGGAATTTTTAGTGTAGAATTTTTGTTAAAATTGCATTAGAAACTTTGCTATTGTGAAACTTTGGTGAGATTAAGAATAAGATTTTATGCTTGTTTCCATTAAGAAATGCAAGGTTATTGAATACCATTATTTGTAAATCTATCCAATATCCTTTATGTGCATACCTTATTCTTATGTCCATAATATGTCTTTCCCATCCCATTTATATGATAAAGGATTTCCATGTTATAATCTTAAATTTTGCGCTATTCTAGTGATTCTTTGTGTTTAGCTACCTAGTGTTGTCCTTATCTTTTCTGGGGTTATCATATCCGTTTCTATATTTAACTCAATATAATAATACCATTCTTACTTTCTCATTTCCTTTCTCATTTTACCCTTATTCCCATCATTCTTTTCATTTCCTTTCTATCTCTTTTCTTTACTTTCTAGTTAAAATTACAAAACCCCCACCAAAATAATTTAATGTAAATAGTTGTGAATAGCTATTTCCCTACTTTTCCTTTTTGGTTTTTAATAAAGGTAAATCTGTCTACTAATAGTAAAGGGATTTTGTCACCACATTATTTACTGACATGAGGACTTCATCCCCATGTAGTTGACTAAAATTCCACATTTATCTTCCTAATATTTTTTTAGCCAACACATCCTAACTACATCAGCAAGCCTGATATAGTATGTTTTTCTCAACTTATAGCCTACTACATTGACCTAGACAATAAAATTAGTTTTATTGGTCACCAATAGCATCACCTTTTTCTTTGAAATGCATCACCTAGTCTAATATATTTGTGTTTCCACACCTAAAAATTAAGTACATTAGCCTCGATGATACCATTAGTTTTCTATCAATAGTAATTTTCTATTATCATCCTTACATCCTCTTAAGATCATGATGTCATCTTTTAAGATATTTATTTCCAGCATCAACCCATTTAGATTTTACATGGATTGTTCTTTTCTTCCCACCTTGTCCACCATTGAGGACAATGCCTCATGGTGCAGATTTTCCAAAAATCACTCCATATGTATCACATAGTATGGTTGAAATCAACCAAACTAAATATTTATATGATTAGTCTCAACTTATTATGAATCTTAATGATAACACCATTTACACTCCAAACAAGAGTGGTGACTTTAACAAATTTCCTTATTCCTTTAAGATAGTTGGGAAACCAACTCCAACATTAGAAATTTACTTTTTACAGCAAATGTTGGCAATCCCCCTCCTAATATCTCTAATCAAATTCCACTTTTAAATATAACTCAAGTCCTTGCATAAATTATTCAATAAATGTACCTTATACAAGCCTCTATTAACTTCCAAATGCTCTAAATGCAACACCACATTTTTAAATTTTCTATCCAACCTCATCAAATCATTATGACCTAGTAAAATCATAACTTTATTTATCCTACTCTAAGAGATTCCAATGGGAATATTATCCATTAACCTCCCATGCATAAAAAAATGCTTCAAAACCTTCAAAACAAGCCTTTAGATCTTTTCATTATGTCCATAGACATTGCAAACATCTTTCCAACTATCGCATATGATGGAACTAAATACCCTTCTTTTTTTCTCAAAACCTTTGAAAACATTTATAAGGAATGATTTCAAACTAATACCTTTTCTACTACTAATATCTTAGCCAAAACCTTTGTTGGAGATGTGATATAATGATACAAACAACTTCATATAAATTACTTTACTCATCCAGAGTATTTATTCAATAATATAGTTAAGGCATTTTAGCATAATGATCTTCCTAAAAATAGCCTAATTGACTTTGTTAATGAAAAATATCCTAATGAATATGCTTGTGATTTCATTAAATTATGGAAGTCTTTAGCTCATAAATTAGACCATAACATGAGTTATGATAAACTCTTTAAACTCTTTGCTACCACTCTTAAATCCCATCTTCAATACAATGTTAAGATCTTCTCTCCTCAAACTTTAGAAGAGGCTTTTGATCAAGAAAAAATGCAAGATTTCCTTATGCATCAATTTGAACCTTCTCAAATTCCTAATAAGGAGTCTTCCCAATCGACCAATGGAATCAAAATTTATATTTCTCAATCTAAGCCTCCTCAAAACAAAGTAGAGCATCCAAAATAGATAATCAACTTCCTTCCCACCCACCCTTCAGTATGTAGGAACTTAAGATGTTGTTAACTCCTTCCAAACCATTTTTTTACACTAATACTTCTTCTCCACCATGGTGTGATCCTAAACACAATTGTTGGTTTCACACTCAAATTGATCACTCTCATGAGACATATCATCACCTTTAAATAATTTCAATCGTCCTCACATTGGGAGAAATATTTTTATCATAATGCTATTACCAATTAATTCCATAATGAATATTTTAAGGCTTCCCAAAACCAAACCTATCATTCCAAAATAAAAAATTAAAAATCCTCTCATTTGGATCCTAACACACAACATTCCAATGAACATGTTTGTGATATTAATACTAACTATAATTAATATTATACTAATTCCAAATATTTTAATTCAACAAAGGTTAATTACCATCATAATCCCACTCACAAATATCCTATTACAAAACTTGATAATCCTTTTATTAAAGAACAAATTCTCAAGGATACTACTACTACCAATCATATTGCATCTCCAGATCCATAAACTAGTGATTATTATACTTCACCATCAGAGCCTCAACCTAGTTATAACAATCCTCCTATTATCATTCCCCCTAAAACCACTACTATTAATCTACTTGAGACTCATTCTAGATATACCTCTAAACCAAAATAGAATTTGTTAGATAAACTTAACTCCATGACTTGAAAAATGCCTCCAATGGAGCTTATGAGAACTTCTCCTTATCATCACAATTTTCTCATGTAGAAATTGTAACCATCCAAAGTTCCTGGCTAAACTTATAAATGTCTATCACCTATGAATATTGATACTATTAAAACCATTTCCCATTCCTCTTATCCTAAGAAACCCTCCATAGAGATTCTAAAATAACACATGATTGATGATGATATCTTTTTTCAACTTAATGACCAACCCCTCTTCATTAAGATTGGCATCAATAATATCTTAATAAGAAATGTCCTGGTGGATGAATACTTTGGTATCAATGTTATTATCCTTTGGTTACTAAAACAACTTGGATATTATAAATATAACCTCAAACAAAATAGACTCGCTTGTTATAGAATTGACAAAACTAATCAAAATCCTCTTGGTTGTATTTGGTACCATTTTACAATTAGATCCAAAATAATATGCACCAAGATAATGGTTTTAGATATACCAATTTCATATAACAATCTTATACATCATCATTAGACTCACCACATGAGAGCTATTGCATCTTCCATTAGCCAACACATAAGTTTCATCCATTATGGCAAACATTACAAGTATGAAGTAAATCTCAACCCTTGGGGAATATATCTTCCTAATCCTAAATCATAGTATAACATTTTATAGACACATAAATTAACATTTAATCTTTAAAAGTACACTTGTGACCACCCTTTTTACACACTTATCTCATGACTTATTCTAAGGCATTTTGACCACTTTCCTCCACTTTTTACATGGATGGCCCATTTTTCTAAGAAAATGAATGACCCTAAAATGTACCTATTCCTTATTAAAATCATTTAGGATCACACACAAACTATTTTGAGTACTTAGATCAACTATTTGTACTCCTTAGAGAATTTCACCCTAATTGGTAGCAGTAAACTACTCTCTCATCTAGATCCACTTCTCTTGTACTCTTGCTAAATAATGACTAATTTAAAAAATAAAAATTCATGAAAGGTTCAACCCATAATTTTTATAAGCCCCACGTAAACCAATTCCAAAAATACCACTATAAATCCATATTTCAAACCATTTTCAACATAAGAGGCTTCCACACTGAAAAGTACCAGAATTCTAATTGCACATTGAGAGAAAATTCTTTATTCCTCCCAATTTTGATTACATATAACCTTAGTATCCCTAAGCTAAATTTTGAATAAATTTTCAAGGTCAAAATTCATATTTGAAACACTTAATCACACTTGTATTACACTAGTATCTAGCATTTTTTGCCAAAATTTCACAGACACCACCTTAGCATGGGAAAACAACATGGAGTTTGATCCCTCTTCTAAGTATTGGTATGTATTTAGTGTTAAACATAGGGGGTGTTAAGGTCAAGAAAAAATTCAATTGCTAACCCATTTTTAATTCATGATTTCATTCATCTTATTATGCCAATGAGCTAGGGTTTGTAACTAAAAAGAAGATATACAATGGTCTTCACATCAAATCAAAACCTCTCACACAGTCCATAGAACACATTAGAAAATCTGAACCTACCTAATAAATTTTACATCTCTTTTACCTACCAAACACCAATGCTTCCAAGGGGCAATAACACATTTCTCTATTGTCTAGATATAATGCTCATGTCTAGATATAACACTCCTATCTAGCAGCCCTGCCAACTCATGTTTTGGGTCTACGCTTAGTAAACATAGTATCCTTATCATTTTTACTTTCATAAATATTTTTCATCGTAGTTTCCTAAATAATTTTATGTTTTCATTTGTATTTTACAATAAGGCATATTTATATATTTAGTAAATTCTAAATCAGTTTGTGTCATTTATTACATATCTATAGCATTCTATTTTTTCACAACCCTTTTATCTAATTAGGGTCTAGAATTCTCCCAATCAAAAAAAATTGATAAAACATGTTGGTGAATATGATTATTATTTAACATTTTCAAAATCCTAGTTTCCCTTTAGGTTTTTCCTTCTATTTTTAGCATTTCCATTAGGGTTTTAGATTCTTTATTTTTTGATTTCCATATTCATAATGATCATCATGATTGAATATACCTATTATTTATTATTTCATATTTTATTTGTGGTATTTACATGTTCCTTACCTATAAATTATCAAATATTATGTATATATGTAAACACATGAATACATAATGTCAAGGCAAAGGTCACATCCTATATTAGTCAAGATCCTAATTATGAGTAGTTCTATAGTTATTATTATTTTATGGATCAATTTTAACTACCACCTATTACTAATCAATGTCAAATGAATTAGATGATTCTTTTTATTCCTCCTACACTTAGGCCTCACAACTATCTTATCTCATTTCCCACCTCTACTATTTTCCCTAGGCTTATAGCAAACCCTATGGTCTAGATTTTTGTTACTAGATGAGTTTGGGTTCCTCCTCAGCCAAGACAAAAGGAATGAAATTATGAAATTCCTCCTAATAACCAACCTAACCCCCAAGGGAACCATTTTAATCAGTATAGAGGATATGACATTGTTGATCAATTAATGAATACACTATCTACCTGATGAAACCTAAAGTAAAAAAGAAGGAATCCATCTTGGCGTATTAAGCCTAAGGGGCCTATTTGAGGCCATAGATGGATTTACTAAGTCTACAAGCTAAAGAATAATCATAAATAAACCAAGATGGATACTCCATGTATATCTCTTCCTCGAGGTCTTTGTGAAGAAAGGAACTCATATTTATAATAGGTGTAAAGGTCTTTGATTAGTCAATACCAACTACCTATGAAAAACCCTTAGTGACTAATCATGCATTATACTTATCAACCAACACATTTGCTATAAAATTGGTCTGATGTATCCACCTACATCGAACCATCTTCCTTCCCTTTGGAATTGAAGTGAAATCCCAAGTGAAATTTTTTATCAAGGGAAAATATGTTAGAGATACAATCACTGAGAAGGGGGTGAATAAATGAGCCCAAATAATCTAACTTTAATTTCAATAACTTTAAATTTTTTAATTAATCAACATAAGAATTCATGAAGTATGCACAACAGTCATAGCAATGAGCAAGAGAGACAATGCAAGATCAATCACATAACACATGACATATGTGGAAAGCCCTCTTGGGGGAGAAAACTCACTAGAACCTGCAATTAGACTATTCTCTTATACTAACAAGAACCAATTTAGACCATTTGCAATTGATCAAAGAACTACCATCCTTTATTTTAGTGAGACTTCAATCCCATAAGGATCTATTGCACCTATCTAGTTGAGATACCATAAAAACTAGACCTTTAGTAAGTTTCACCTTGCAAAGAGGATACAACACCCTTAGATGTTGAGCTACCACAAAAACACTTATTAACACATCCACCTTTGGATGGATGTTTACAACACCTAATAATGGACCTCTACTTATCACTCTTTACCTTCACTCATACTCAAACATTAAGAGCATTAATATGACAAAAAAATTATGAGATATAGGTCATATAAATAGACCTTAATTTGTTTTTATCTTTAACTCATCCACAAGTCACTTTACGCCTCCTTTGCTCCATAATTCATACACAAAAGATTCTCTCAACTCTCTCCCAAGTCTCTCACTCAAGTCTAGAAACCATCATCTTCAATTCCATTATTTATAGATCCTACTTGATAATCACCATCTAAGTCAGCCATTAGGCATGCCTTAACACTTTAGTCATCTATCTCATTGATATATATCTCAATACAATCTTCATAGGTCAGCCATAACATCTCTGGGTCACCCTTAAGTAGATACACCTTTTAATAAGGCCCTTGTAGCTCTTATAGGTCTAATGGAGACTGATTCACCCAATTAGCACATCAACAAACAAAATAAGAAAATAGGACCCCTTTAAATTACATGGGTCCACTCCTTATGTCCCCTTTGACATCCTCAAATTATCATAGTCAACTCAGCTCACCACTGCATATGCTTCAAACAACTCAAACACTAACATGGTCCATATGAACATCATGAATTAATACATAGTCAACTAATTAATCATTGGTCATACTCAAGATAGATTAATCACACCTCTAAAATCAACATAGATCATCTTTATGGAGTCTAAAACACTCTCAAATATCTAAGACAACATGAGATATCAAAACAAGCTTGAATATCCTTCTCAAGTCACTTCCTAAACATATACAAAAACATAGTCAACTTTGAACCTTCATAACAATTTTTGTACACACTTTCATATCTTCAAATATATATTTACATATGTTTCTTGGAGTCCTCTACAATTTTTATTTTTTCTCCATGAGGAAATTTTGATTGGATCAAAAGTTATAGCCAAAATATAGAGCATTGGTTTTTCCTTTGCAAAAAAATATTCAAATGCAAATGGTCACAGTTAAACCTCAAACACCATGCTCACATCTCATGTCCTCATTTCTCAAATTAAACACACACTTTCAATCTTATTATATGAATATCAACCTTTATCACATAGTCTACCAATGCCAAATGTTAAACCTTGAACATGTTGACCTCATTTTGTGCACTCTTGAAACTTTGACCTCATGTGCTTCATCGATCTCTTATATGTAGCTCAATCTTTAACAATGCTAAACAGATGTCACTTTGACATATTGAACTTAATATACATTATTTATCTCTATCTGTATGATCACCCACTCACCGTTGATCCTTGGAAGAAACATGATCTTTATCTCTACTCAATGTTAAACATTGAAAACTTGGCACCATCTCATTGCTTTCTGACTTCTTGGAGAAACACACTCTATTGATGTTTCTTGAACTTTAACTTGTGCAAATTTGACTAAGTATGGGAATCTTACTTATCTACCTAGAATTCCAATGTTTCATAGTCATATCTTTTACTTTGCTCACTCACAAGTTCTCAAATTTAGACCATATGATCTCTTCACATAGGAAAATCCAACCATGTATCAAACTTCTCCTAGAACCCTCATACATGTGAAATATAATGACATTAAAATGCTCACTCAAATTTTTCTACCATAGAGCCAACTATGTCAAAAACATGTCTAGAAGACCAACTTTGAACATGCATATATTTTGTCATGCCATATTTCTTCACCTAAAAGTTAACACAAATCAACTAAGTACAAAATTGAACAAACCCATATGATCATTATTGACCAAATTTTGACTCTGCAGGTCAAAATTGGGCACCCCTATATGAAAACCTGGCATTTAGATCTTTTAGGGGTGAATATCATGTCTTAGGGTGAGCTCAAGTTTCTTTAATGTAATATGAATGCTATTAGATTTGATCAATTAGTTGTATAAGTCCCTTTTACTTTGCTTTGAGTCATTATAAGAGGCCTGAACAGGGTTTAAAGAGCATTTTCATAGTGCCATATCTTGCACATGTAGAAGTTGCAGAGGAAGTTGATCATGTGGTTTTGTTCATCCTAGTTCAAGGTTTTTATGTACTAAGTCTGAGGTCCTTCACCAAAACACAAGCAGAGTTGTTCATGTTCAAAGAACTGCTTCGAAAACATTTGTAAACTTAGTCATTAAATCTCAATCATCTAAGTATATACCTTTTGGCTAGGTCTAGTATACATAATTCCTTCAAAGGAGTTGTTCCATACAAAACCCATGGTAAAAGTACAAGTGTTAATTATTTTTGGAGATTTATTTTGGGCTTTTTGTTCAAGTGTTTGGAATTATCTCAAACATTTTGTCCAAAACAATTTCCCTGAATAATATCTTTTCAAGCTAAGGGTTAGATTTCTTTTGGGAAAATTGTCCACACAATATTTTCAAAGGGATTATTTTAGATAGTTTGTCTGAAAAAAAATTTCCTGAAAAGGTGCTTTTGAAGTAAATGGTCCACTTCATTCTTTTTGAAGGATACTTTTCTTTTTTTGGGAAAATGTCTCAAGTAATTTTCCTAAAGGACAATTCAGGAAAAGGTCATTTGCAACTTTTTTGAAGGGCACTTCAATCTTTTTGAATGATCCTTTTCAAAGTTTCTGAAAGATATTTTCCTTTCAGAAGGGCATTTTATAAAAAACCCAAAGGGATAATTTTTATTTCAGAGGATTCATTTGTAATAATTTTGAAGGTCCATTTCAAAAAGTCGATAATAATTTTCAATTTATCTAAAGGGTCTTTTTTCCTTTTGGGAATGGTGTTTTTAGGAAAGGCAAAGGGCACTTTTCATGATTCATAGGGCACTTTCCATTGTTAAATAGCACTTGGAAAAATTCTAAAAAAAACTTACGTCTAAGGAAAATGTTTTGAATGAATAAGGAAGGTGATGGCCCCATAAACATCAATTTCAAACTACAAAAACTAGTCATTGGATCAAAAAAGGCTTGGTGGGAACATGAGAGAAAATGTGGAGGTAATAAATGGTATAATTTTGAGCATATGGTGCACAGACAAAGTAAGAAAAAAGTGGATAGGTCAACGATTCGAGTTATTACTAACAATTGACCAAATCAAAGAGCTTCCATGAAATAGACAAACATAGTTGTCTAAAGGGTGACTGGAAGTTAGGAAAAACATTCTCTAACTATCGTAATGAGTTCCATTTCCATTTATTATTTATATGTGTCTACTCTCCTATTTTATTTTCAAACGTTCGTGGATGGTCTTTGATAGAGGCAGTTTCCTGTGCCAATTCTGACGGTTTTATGCCATTTTTCACCATTCTCATGACTTGTTTTAGATAAGTAGACCTCCTGACATGGCATGACTCACCTCACTCCTCTTTCACATGAAATTTTAAATAATATTCTCAATGTGATACATGTATGAGTGTTCTTTGGACTTCCAATGTTTGATTCCTCTCTCAAAAGCTATATATATGCATTCTTTTGGCTCTTTTAGGAACCTCCACTGGTTATTTGGAAAAATCTAACCAAATTTGTACTTGAATAACTCTTGAAGAAATATATAAGTTTTTTGGCCACTCATATTCTATAATATTGAGTAATGACTTGAATCTTGTCAGTCTAGTTTAGTGAAAGATTGTCTTTTCTAGCTTGTACTCTTGATGGTCTACTAATTTGCAAAAAGGAGATTGTTGAAGGTCTTTGCTAGTATTCTTTTCTAAGTGTAGATATATCCTAGAAGTGTTCCATTATTTTATCCCCCTTTGGAATCATTCATTCCCTTCCTAAGAATCATAAACCTTCTTGAATCTAACATATGAAACATTGATGTAGTAATGAATCCTGAGTTGTGAATCTTGTGTGAGAAGCACCTTGTTTATCTTTAAGTAGTTGTTTCAGTCAATTGGGAGGACATTATACATTGGTACATCACCTCTTGGTTTATTATATTTTTTAATTAACCCTTTTCATACACAATTGATAGGTTAGAGATAACTTTAAAGGTGTGTCAAGGGGAGCTAGCCCCTTATCTAGAAATTTATGTCAACAAAATTATCACCCATAGCAAGAGAGATGACTCCATTATGCCACTTGGATGAGGAGAGCTGAGCATCTCCTCAAGGGTATGAATCCAAGTGAAAATAATTTTTAGCATGCTTGGTGGGACTATTTTTCCAATGAGGTGAGTATTTCTTGGTGTGTTCTTCAACTAATCAACCTTTTGGAGGTATTTCATTAAACACCAATGGTGACTCCGAGTTGAATCATATGGTCAAGTTTCCCTAGTGCATCAAAAAACCATATTTGGTATGTATAATCCCATTTTTGATCAGTATGGCCCTTATGTTCCTTCATCTAGTTTTTATCAAGCTCATGATATTCATGGAATCACCTCAACAAGATCTCCTAATTATCCTTCTCCTAGTCAATCCAAGAGTGCTAGGGAGATAATGTTGGATTTTGAGAAGCAAATGTTGGAGATATATAGGTTGAATAAGCAAAATAAATATCAATAAGATATAATTTACAAGGAAGAGTGTTTTTTTAGACAAGCTCAAGCCATGCAATCTATGAAGGAGAAACTAGTAAGATGGAGGACTCAACCCACTCAAGGCAATCAACTTTGTATGCCTTTTTCCATCCCAAGATAGCCTTCTACCATACAAAATAAACCCTCCTCTTATACACCAAATCACTTCTATTCAATATAAATTTCTCACCATAATAAATTGAATCAACCTTCTAGCCCATATAATGCATTTTCTCCTATACCAAAACTAGCTACTTGTGTTGTTAATCCTTTGCACTTAGCAATCCAATACCAATGGATATTAGAACAGCCTTATATGGATACTAACTATTTCATTTCCTTATATTATGAGCCCTCCTTTGAAGAAGGTGTTTCTATTTCCTTTGAAAACCAACACATCCATCCTCAAGCAATTCCTTTTATGCATGTGTAAACTCTTCCTAGTCTCCGTCAACCTTCTCAAGCCCCTCAACATGATGTCAAGATTCCAAGTTGCAGAAATGTCTATCATGAACTAGCTCAAGATATTGAGAAAGTGAATGAATTTGTTGCCTATCATTAAGAGGAGAATTTTTTTTTTCAAATAATATCAAATTGAAGAGGATCTTGATCCTATACAAACATCTCCTAAATTTCCTCAAGAAGAGAGTCCCAATCCTAAGATCATGAGCTGGAGTGAAATAGTCAAATCATGGGGTAAGAAAGAAGAGAAGAGTATTTTTCAAGAGTGTGAAGTGCAAAATAAAGCTAGTCCTTCTCAAGTCCCTTCCACCCTTCCTCAAGAAGCTTATTATACTCCATGGTAGCCTTCATGTACTCCCCATCTCCATGATGATTCCTATGAGCTCCAAGAAAGAGTCTTCCAAGAGAATCTAGATAAACAAATTGAGGAATTAGAGGTAAAGATGAGGTTGATTAGTCAAGGTGAGATGGAAGGTTTAGACCTAAACAAAGATCCTATGCCTAAACATACCCCATCTACCTTTCATTAAGAGAGTCCTCAAGTTAATTTTTATTTTGATTAAGTGTTGGTCAAATGGAAGGAAGAGAATCAAGTGATTTTGGCCCAATATTTGCCCCCTCTTTCTCATGAGCTTTCAAAATAACCCCTTACATTCCATTCCCCATCTAATTTTGAGAGTCCTTGTTTTGAATTCCCTTGTTTTGTTGAAGAAGAATGTTTTCCTTGTGTTGAGGAACCTATCTTAAGAAAGGTAAGTGAAGAATAATATGCTAAATTCATGACCGATCAAGGATACTTCATGAGTGTAAATGAGGATAAATCACCATAGGTACCCCCCTTGGTGAACAAAAAGATAATTCATAAGCTTTTGCCTCCATACTTTATGAGGAGGAAATGATCATTGATTCTTTTCTTACTTTGCAAGATACTATGGATGGACTAAGATAGGTTATTTATCATACTTTGGATGACTTGTTTGAAGTCATTAGTGTAGGCTATACTCCTCTTCAAAGAAACTATCAGTTGGTCAAGGAGAAACAAGCTTTCATGTTTATTCTTTCAAGAGGATTGTGAATTTAAGAATGATATATTTGAAGTCATCAAGAGTGGATATCACCCTCTATAATGAACTCATTATATTTTTAAGGATGGATAAATTTCATATTGGCCTAAAGTTTCTAATTAACATGAATTTAATCCTTTTGAAATCATGCCTAGAGAGAGGATGGGAGTTGATCATGAGAAAGTGAATGGGTAGTAACATGAAGCAAGTGATCATGTACAAGACTATTTCATTCCTTGGTTAGATTATTTGGATTTGTTTGGTTCTTAATCAAAATCATACCAATAAGGTTGGTAGACTTTGTGAGAAGCATGAAGGTAGCAATGATAGCAGACAAAAGGCTTCTTGACTCATCCAATCCTTCATTGCATGAAGTGAGAGGATTTTCAATTTTCCCCTTTGATCCAAGAGGGGGAAGAGCATACCTAGTAAGCTATACATAATTAATTTTATTTTTTATATGTTTGATTCCCCTAAGTGATAAGTAGCACATGTGTGTTTGATTTGGTCTTTGTGTGTGTTTTTTCTTTCCCTTATGTGTTTTGAGGCAGTAACTAGTTGTCTTGTTGATCAATTTCTAAATCATGGTCAAGGTTTCTTGTTTATTTTAGTCCCTAGATGGCTTCATAAGCCCAATGGACTGATAAGGCTATTGGTCTAGTTAGTATATCAGGCATACTACCCCTATGAGTCACCAATTTGTTGATCAAATTTTGACCCTACAGGTCAAAATTGGGAACCACTATATGAAAACTTGGCCTTTAGATCTTTTAGGGGTGAAATCATGTCTTAGTGTGAGCTCAAGTTTCTTCAATTTAATATGAATGCTATTACCTTTGATTAGTAAGTTGTCTATGTCCCTTTTACTTTTCTTTGGGTCATTCTAAGAGGTTTGAGTAGGGTTTAAAGAGAATTTTCACAGTGCCAAATCTTGCATGCATAGCAGTTACAAAGGAAGATAATCATGTGGGTTTGTTCATCTTGGTTCAAGGTTCCTATGTACTAAGTCTAAGGTCCTTCACCGAAGTATAATCAGAGTTGTTCATTTTCAAAGAATTGCTTCAAAAACATTTTTGGACGTAGTCATTTAAACTCAATTGTTTAAGTCTATACCTTTTGGCTAGGTCTAGTATGCAAAATTCCTTTAGAGGAGGTGTTCCATACAAAATCCATGGCAAAATTACAAGTGTTAATTCTTTTAGGATATTTATTTTAGGCATTTTGTTCAAGTGTTGAGAATTATCTCAGATCTTTTATCCAAAATAATTTCCCTGAAGGATATCTTTTCAAGTTAAGGGTTAGATTTCTTTCAAAAAAATTGTCCACACAATCTTTCTGAAGGGATTGGTTTAGATATTTTGTCCAAAAAAAATTTCCCAAAAAGGTGATTCTATTGGAAATGGTCCACTTCATTCTTTTTTAAGGATACTTTTCTTTTTTCGGGAAAATATCCCAAGTAATTTTCTCGAAGGGCACTTCGGGAAAAGGTCATTTGTAATTTTTTTGAAGGGAAATTAAATATGTTCAAATGGTCCTTTACAAATTTTTTGAAGGGTATTTTCCTTCTGGAAAGGCATTTCACAAAAAACCCGAAGGGAAAATTTTCCTTTCAGAGGATTCATTTGCAAGAATTTTGAAGGTCCATTGCAGAAAGCCAATGGTACTTTTCAATTTCCCTAAAGGCTATTTTTTCCTTTTGGGAAGGGTATTTTTAGGATAGCCAAAGGGCACTTTCCATGATTCATATGGAACTTTCCATAGTTAAAGAGAACTTGGCAAAAGTTTGAAATAAACTTAAGTCTGAGGAAAATGTTTTGAATAAATAACGAAGGTGATGGCCCCACAAACATCAATTCAAACTATGGAAACTAGTCATTAGAGTCAAAAAAGGCTTGATGGGAACCTGAGGGAAAAAATGGAGGTAAAAAATGGTAGAACCCTAAGCATTTGGTGCATATACAAAGCAAGCAAAAAGTAGATAGGTTGACAGTTTGAGTTATTATTGGCAACTGACCAAATCAAAGATCTTCCATGAAATTGACAAACATAGGTGTCTAAAGGATGACTGGCAGTTAGGAAAAACATTATCTAACTATCATAATGAGTTCTATTTCTATCAATTAGTGCTATGTGTCAACTCTCCTATTTTTATTTTCTAGCGTTCATGGATGGTCTTTGATGGAGGCAGTTTCCTATGCCAATTTTGAAGGTTTTATGCCACTTTTCACCATTATCATGACTTGTTTTGAACAAGTAGACCTCATGACATGGAATGACTCACCTCACTCCTCTTTCACATGTAATTTTAACTAATATTCTCAAGGTGACACATGTCTAAGTGACCTTTGGAATTTTTTTGTTTGATTCCTCCCTCAAGAGCTATATATATGCATTCTTTTGGCTCTTTAAGGAGCCTATGTTGTTTATTGGGAAAACTCTAGCCACATTTGTGCTTGAATAACTTTTTAAGAAATATATATTTATTTTTTCCACTCATATGTTGTAACATTTAGTAATCACTTGAATCTTGTTGGTCTAATCTAGTGAAAGATTGTCTTTTCTAGCTTGTACTCTTGATGGTCTACCAATTTGCAGAAAAGAGATTATTGTAGGTCTTTGATAGTATTCTTTTCTAAGTGTATATATATCCCAGAAGTGGTCCATGATTGTATCCCTCTTTATAATCATCCATTCCCTTCCTAAGAATTATATACCTTCTTGAATCTAACATATGAAACATTGATGTAGTAATGAATCCTGAGTTGTGAGTCTTGTGTGATAAAAACCTTGTTTGTCTTTAAGTACTAGTTTCAGTCAATTGGGAGGACATTATACATTAGTTCATCACCACTTAGTTTATTAGTTTTTTTTTCAACTCTTTTAATACATAATTGATAGGTTAGAGAGATATTCAAAGTTGCATCAATGGGAGCTAGCCCCTTATCTATAGATTCATCTCAATGAAATTGTCACCCACAGCAAGAGATATGACTCCATTATGCCACTTGGATGAGGAGAGATGAGAATATCCTCAAGTGTGAAAATATAATTGACAACAATCACCTTCTCTTGAAATATCCACATGTTCAAGATATGCCACCATCAAATTGCTTACTTGGCTCTTTCTTGCCTCATGTAAATTTGGCTAAGTATGGGAAAACATTGTCAAAATGCCTAAGCGCCCAACTTTTCACTTACATATATTTGATGAACTTATGAACATGACCTAAGAATTAGTGAATAATAACTAAGAATAATATTGAACAAATCCATGTGATCATTTCCTCCTGAAACCTCCATGTGTGCAAATTGTGGCATCATCAACATGCTTAATCGGCTTTATTTGAACATAGAAAACATTGTCAAAATGCCTACGACCCCAATTTTTCACCCACATATCTTTTACTGTGCTTATATACATGACCTAAGATTTAGTGAATAGAAACTAGGGACTAATTTGATCACAACCATATGACCAATTCCCCTTGACTTATCTATACATGGAAATTATGATGACGACAAACTACCTACTTAGATTTTCTACCACTGTACCCAAAAATTCTAGATGAAAGCTATGGACAAATAGATAAAATACACTCATGCACACAATCACTCAAATCATATAAAAATTCTTATGGGACCTCTTTAACATTCTCAATACTTCAAACTCATTAATAAACACATTTAACTGTGCAAACTTAGAAGATAGACCAAGCCTTCTTCAAGCATATTAGGATAATTACATTACAAACTTTGTCATTGTCACTTAGGCTATCAAGGCACTTCATCCACATATCTATACACCTCTATGACATAATCATGACATGATTAAAAACTATCCAATAATCTCTTGCTTTGTCATTTATGTCAACAACCATCATATATAGTAATATACAACTCACCTTCCTTCTCTCTCTTCAAGCACTCTCACAATAGGAACTTTATCCCCCTTTGACATAATGACAAAGTGGTCACCAACTGATCTTGAGGAAATAAAAATAATACCAATAGTATAGGATTATCTTGGAAATAATATACAAACTCCCCCTTACCGTGAGCCTACCTCTTCTTTCCTTGACAAACTTCCTCTTGTTCCATGCCAACACTCTCTTCAACCAAGCACTGCCACCAATGAAGAAAGAACACAAAAAATATATATATATATAATATAATGGAACTCACTAGGAAACATATAAAGTGACTCCCCTTAATATTTTTGATCTGTTGCATCACATGAGCATCGTTAGATCTCTGTACACCATGAAGAACCACCACACATGCTTACTAGCCTTCTCCCTCAAGCTACAACAAGAATCATTAACAGAGATTCATGCCACTCACCAATTATAAAACATTCACTAAACCAACCTAATAACTCTCTTTTAAAAAATATACCTTTATCTTTTTGATAAACTAAAAAAAATCACTCTTCTTCAAACTAGGCATGTCTAGTCTCCTTGTAGCCCTAACTAAAACTTTCAAAGCCCAAAAATTTTAATAAACACACTATCAAGACCTAAAAATTCATATCCAAATCACTCTCATATATCCTCTCAATCATACCAAATTTAATTACCTAGTTCATCTTTTGCAACATACTTCCTTCACAAACCTCTAGCCAATTAAGCCTCTATCTTGACAAAAACGTGAATCTCTTGAAAACCACAAACCTTTAGATCTATTTAAAGCTTATTTTGACAACCCATTTGTCCCATCTAATAAATTAATAATTCTTAGACCTAAAATCATAAGGCATACCACTTTTCTTATCATAGCCCAGAACTAGCCCTAACTAGTATCTTGGTCTTCTCTTTGAGCTTGATCTCTTCATTCTCAACATGAGCAAACAATGAGACCTCATCACACTTAAAATTTTTTAACTTTATCCACCATATAAAATATATTACTTGAAACTATAGACTCATCATGACTCATAATTATCACCTTTGGCTTCCATGTGTTAACATGTCTTTTTTCTTGCACTCTAAGAGCCTGATTAAACTTGTTCTGACTTGTAGACCTTTGATTATAAAACCAAGGAATATGACATCTATATTCAAAATTTTATCACACCAAACTCATTGATGGAAAAAAAATTATTACCATTTTTGGACATAAACTTGCAATATTTCCTTTGTCATGACAAACAAAACAACCTTCCCTTTTTGAAGAGGACTCACCTTGTCTAATATTATGTGGACAATGGTTTGCAAAGTGTCCCACATCAAGACAGTTGAATCACTTAATTTTACTCACTTATTTTGACTTATTACCCCCATAATATTCCTATACAAACTCATTTCTAATAGGTCTCTTAAATTCTCTAGCTCTATGCCCAAATTGATTACATGTGTGATAGTAACCATTGAATCTTGCATACCTCATGGAATTAGGTTGTCTAATCTGATTTGTCTTCTTTATGTAAAAACTTTCATTCCTTTTCTAATGATTTGTCTTCAAAGACTGATCCACCTTGATATTATTGATATTCATGTCAACTTGAATAGAAACTTTGGGCTCTTGATTAAAACCTAATCCAGATCTTTCACTAGCTGATTTTTTACTCTTTAAGATATCATCCAAATCATTAGAAATTTTATCAAACTTTAAAAATGATTTCACCTTGCTTGAAAATTTCTCTAACTCATCTTTCAAATACAATCTCAAAAGTATACTTGAGCATTCTTATTCTTTGGCTCTTAGACTTTCAAACATAGATTCCAATTTAGAATTAAGAAACATGATAGCACCTTCATGCTTCCTAGAGTCTTCAATCAATCTTGCCTCAAACACACTGAATTACTCCTCATAGTCCTTGAGTTTATATTTCATATTCTTATTTATCTTCTTCTCAATCTTTAATTTGTCAAGAGCATTCATCAATACAGTCTCACAGTCCACCTCATCTTTATCTTGACCCGAATCACTCCAAGTAGGCTCCTTTTAATGTGAACAACTTCATCGGCCATGAATAGATCTTCATATTAAATAGGACCATCATCTTCATGATCATATTCTTATTCATTGTCTTTACTCTCATCTGATGAACTACAATCTTCTTTGGTGTAGAGACTCTTCTTGTTCTTGAAGGACTTCTTGTTGTTGTTATACTTTATGAATCCTTTCTTCATGTATGTCTTCTTGTCTTCATCTTGGCCTTCACCATGCTCTTCATCACCATTATTCTCATGCTTATGAGGGAAATTAAAATAAAAATGTCCTATCTATCCATAGTTGAAACATTTTAAGGGTAGTTTACCCTTATACTTCCCTGAGTATATGTTCAATTTCTTAGTAATCAAAGCAATTAGTTTATCTTCATCAATGTTAGATATGTCATCCTATTTGGGTTTATTACATTGGAAATTCTTCTTAGGCTTCATCTATGTCTTGAATGTTGATTCCTTCTTTGGTGGTCTATCATCATTTACTCTCATCTTATATATATTAAGGGTGTCATGCAATTGATCCATCTTCAATTGAGTAAGATCATGAATTTATTCTATATTAGATGCTTTCCGATCAAAATTGAGAGATAGAGATGTTAATACCTTTTATATTATATTAGCCTCTTCAAGATTCTCTCCAAGACCTTTGATGATGTTCACAATCTCATCAACTCTCTACAGAAAGGATGTCACAAAATCTTCTTCCTTCATCTTGAGACTTCCAAATTGCCTTTTATGAGTCTGAAACTTAGCAAGATTGACCTTTGAATCTCCTTCAAAAATGATCTAAATTTTGTCTCATATCACTCTATCAGATTTAAAATGGATTACCTTGGTGTATTCAATCTTTGAAAGACTACAAGTGGTAGCATTCATTGCCTTAGAATTGTTTTCAAATAATTTCTTGTATGTAACACTAGATGGAGGAGTAATAGCAGAAACATAACCATCCAAAATAGATTGTCATACATCAAATCCTAGGGACATAATGTATGTCCTCATCCTTGAACTCTAAAAAGCATAATTGGATCCATTGAACATCATTGCTTGCTTATTAGAGAAACATCCTTGATGACTACCCATATTATACCTTGGATCACCTTTATGATGTCAAGCCTTTACCAAATGACCTACTTTGATACCAATTATTATAGGTATAATCACTGAGATGGGGGGGGGGGGGGAGGGGGGGGGGGCGGGGGGGTGGTGAATCAGTGAGCCCAATTAACATAAGCATTCACGAAGCATACACATCATTCATATCAATAAGCAAGGGAGACAATACAAGATCAATAACATAAAACATGACATATTTGGGAAACCCTCTTGGAGGAGAAAACCCACTAGAACCTACAATTAGACTACTATCCTATAATAACAAGAACCAATTTAAACCAACTATAATTGATCAAAGAACTACCATCCCTTATTTTAGTGAATCCCACAAGGAGTTACTACACCTATCTAGTTGAGCTACCAAAACAACTAGACCTTTATAAAGTTTCACCTTGTAAGGAGGTTATTTCCCCATTAGATGATGAGCTACCAAAACAAAACCTATGAACACATCCACCTTTGGACTGATGTCTACAGCACCTGATGATGGACCTTCATTTATCACTCTTCACCTTCACTCATACTCAAATAACAAAAGCATAATCTACCAATCAAATTATTACCTACATGTCATATAAATAGTTCTCAATCTATTCTAATATTCAACTCATCCACAAGGAACTCTACCCCTCCTTCACTCCATAATTCACACACACAAGCTTCTCTTAGCTCTCTCCCAAGTCTCTCACTCAAGTCTAGAAACTATCATCTTTGGTTCCACTATTTATAAAGAATACTTGACAATCACCATCTTGATAAGCCATTAGGAATGCCTTAATAATTAAGGCATATATCTCACTTAGGCACAGCTCAATAAAATCTTCATAGGTTAGCCATAACATCTATGGTTCACCCTTAAGATGCTACACCTTTTAATAAGGCTCTTATAACTCGTATAGGTTTCATGGAGACCTATTCACCCATTTAACACATCAAAAAAAAAAGAACATGGTGTTGGGTGAATATTTTGTCGGCCAGCTAACTGGTGACCAAAATAGTTCCTATCACCACAACATAGGGAGATGGGTCATCCTGGTGTGCAGCTTTACTACATCAACTGGAGACAAATCTCTCCCTCATTAAGGGGAGGCTCCCTATTAAATATGCGGAGCTATATATAATATAAATATGTAGAAAGTAAGACATAGGGGTGGGACAAACCATCCATCTCTCTTCTTTCAGAGATGATGCACACAGACAAAGGAGAAAATCATGGTTATAAATGCTGAAGGCATTTCTCTTCTTTCAAAAGTGTCCTTAAAGGAAACAGCAAGAGGTTCTTTCAGATAGTGAAATAACTAGTGATCAAAAGGGCGTAGTAACAGTAGGATGAAATAGAGCGCAAATTCTCCACCTCAACTGCTCAAAGAGTATATCACAAAGGATAATGGGGGCACAAAGTCACCCCAAAATCCTCAACACAAAAAGAAAAGGAAAACATAGATTGAAATCAATTGTGAAAGCACAAAGTATTCCCACAGTTGGTTTTAGGACACTTCCCTATTACCTTCACTAATTCTGCATACCAAATTAAATGAATAACGACACCTTCAGATGACACAAGTCAGAACAGCACAAAGTCTGTGAAAACCCTGCTTTCTCATTCAGATAACAATGGAAACGAAATTACAACCTGAGCTCAAAGTCTCAATCTTTCTCTTTCAAAATGGGCAGAGTTTCGCTCTTGTAAAATGAAAATTCCCTTTGTAATAAATGAGAGATTACAGTATATAGTGCTCCAAGAAAGACTTGGGTGCTTATTTTCCATAGAACGGCCCATGCTGTGCATTCAATGCCTTAAATGCGTTTCTAGGTTTGTCAAAGGACTGCATTGAAAACAAGGTGGCTATCTTAACTATGGCATGTCATTTCATCCCATATGTCTTCTCCTGAGTCTAGATCATCTAGTTTATCCCCTCTGATATCTGCACAGCTGTCCATTTTGTCTTTACTTCATGGAAGGAAAAATAGGCCGCTTCTTTAATTTTTGCAAGCTAGAAAATCTACTTCACAGACTATTCCAACTACTAGAATAACTACTGTGTAGATATTTTCCTCTTTGTCCTATTTTCACTTTTATCTTTTCTAACTTTGTCTTTTCTTGGAATTTAAGCTCCTGGGCTATCTTTTCATCCAGTCGCTTGGTTCTTCCTTCAAGTTCTGCACTTTATTTGAATTTCAACAGATATTCCCTTACCTTAAATTTGACATCTGTGAGTATGTCATTGGTTGATTATTTCAATGATTCGAGCAGCCTTCTCGACTCCTTGGTTTAATTGCTTTATTGGTTCAATCACTTTCTTGCTTTGTGGTTGAACCATCACTTTCATTTGAACTTGCCTTTGGAATCATCCATGTTGCTTCTCTCTTTACTTGAGGCCGCCTTTAAACTTTTGAACCATGTTGAACCATTGAACTTTAAACTCTTTTAGTTCAAAGTTTAATTAGTTCATTGGTTTATTCTCTATCTCGCTCAAACACTGCTTCCTTTATCTTTCTAAGCTTTGGTTGAACCTTTGAACCTATCGATTGAACCAACTGATTGAACCAACTTTTGTTCAATGGTTCAATGGTCCAATCAATTAATTCTTCATTATTTGGCTAAGTATTGAACCCATTTATTTCCTGCAGAGTCCATAGAAACCAACCTTGAGAGTCTGTAGATTCAAGCCTGCCTGCAGAGTTCATAGATTCAAGCCTACAGAGTTCATAGATTCAAGCCTGCAAAGTCCATAGATTCAAGCCTACAGAGTCCATAGATTCAAGCCTATAGAGTCTGTAGATTCAAGCCTGTAGAGTCCATAAATTCAAGCTTGCAAAGTCTGTCGATTTTTGGAAAGCTTGAAAAATGAAGAACCTGAATGCTAAGAACAATTTTTGAAAGGGGAAGAGAGTATTTTGGTCTGTAGGACCAAAATAGTTCAAATGTTGTCCCAAACATGAGTGATATTTTTGGGGGACAAAAGTTGGCTCCAGTTGGGGAACTTCCTTTAGATGAGAACTTAGAATATCTAAGGGGAGTAGAAACCAAAATCTCCAGTGCCTTGAAGTGTGCCATTGGGCTACAAAGTGAAGCTACCCAAAAAGAAAGGCAACAAAAATGAAAATGAAAAGCACAAAATAGAACAAAGACTTTACAAATATACAAATGTATAGGTGAATTTATTTGGTACTTCAAGAATTGAAGTACCTCAGATGCTACCCCTTGAGAGGCAGTGAACACGGAATTTTATCTTGATAAACTAGCAAGAAGCCATTTTTTCCCTAGAATCAGTGATGGGTGAATGGAACTCTCCACCAGGAAACCAATTTCCTGTGTCCTCCCTTTGGTTTTCTCCTCTTGCCCCACAGCAAGACTCGACTTTTAATTTGAAAACCATAAATCTTTGCTCTCTTGGAAAAGAGTTCCTTTTCTTGATTTTGATGCGTAGCAGCATGGTCCATTACCATAATTGGTTGCTTTCTTGGTTCATTCCAGCACATGATTTGATTATTCCCATTCAATACTTGCCAATGATTGGCACTATCAGGCATACTTGGTGTTCTTCCATCTGAACCAATTCCTACATCATCACCTATAGGATTTTCATCTATTGAAACATGAATGTCTTCATTAGATAGAAAATAATTACCCCTACTTGAAGACTCAAATAGAATTTGAGCTTCAGGCCTTGATGTCTGAGTGACAACGTATTTTTCCTCCTTCTTAGGAAGCAACCTCTGCATTACACCTTTCACAGGGATTCTTGCATGAGACAAGTCCGTACTTAATTCCCCTCCAACATCCTTACAGAAGTTCCACCCAAGAAGGATGCCATATGATGCTGGGACATCGGCCACTAGGATAGTCATCTTGATTTGCTTTTCTGAAAAGGCAGCAAATGCAAACTGGGCATCTTTAATTTGCCCCAACAGTGGCACTTGTTTGTTCTCCATGGAGAAACATCTCCCAAATGTCTTGGTCAATGTGAGATCTAGATATTTTGCCACTTTAGCAGGAATAACATTGTCTGAAGCCCCAGAATCAATGATGCAATTGTTCAGCTGATGTCCATTTATCAGCAATGAGACATAAAAAGGTTCAGTCCTGTCAAGAGCAGCAGGGGGAGCAATGACAAGGTTTTTCCTAGTGGGTGCATTCCTAGGGGAATCATGTGTCACTTTGGGAATTTCTCGTTCATCAGGAATGTTCTAGTTTTTAACACATTGAACTAGTTTGTCTAATTACTCAGGATGGGATTGCAAAAATTTAAATTCAGACATTTGAATTTGGGTTTTATTTATATGGTCAATGATATAAAATGCCTAGAATGAGCTAGGAGCAGAGGATGGGAGTTCATCCTTTTTATTTTTGAAAGGGGGAGGATTAGACTACAAATTTGAAGTAGAAGGTGTAGGGGCATTTGGGGTACTTACCTTTCCCACAATCACCGGGTCCTTTGGCTGGAAAGGAAGAGTGGATCCCTGCTTATCAATTGAAACTATTGGTTGAGGTCACTCCTCTACTTTCTCCTTATCAGCTTGTTGAGCTGATTGATTCTTGGACTGGGTGAATACAGTGTATGACCCTTCAGCCACATTGCCTTCACTTATGGGTTCATCCTAATAGTTTAGGAAACCAATGTGGGAGTCACCAACTGATTCTTTTTGATCCTCCATGAAGAGACTAGCATCATTTTCTTAATCAAACTCAGGTTGGAAAGAGAAATCATGTTCAGTTTCCAAATATCCAACCACTAAGTTGGTTGGAGGTGCTTCAAGGGTGAGGTTCCTCTGTGGGGGAGGAAGATGATTTGGCTACCCTTGATTCCTAGCAGCATTGCCTTGGTATTATTGATTCTAAAATTTCCTCCTTGGCATATTCCAATTAGGAGAAGCAGACATAACTTGGGCCATTTGTCTTTTGAGGACCAGTAATTCATTTAATAGCTTCTACACCATTGGATCAGTGGTGGCTGAAGGGGAGTATTCAGAAGAAGGAGAAGATTTACCTCTATTTGGATCTCTTCTTATCTTTCCAGCCAAGATAAGGTTATCTTCCACCTCAGTAGCCAAGTCTTGAGCAATAGCAAGGTCTATGTGTCTGGCCTGTCTCAACAAGAAACTCACTTTTGGCAGCTGTGAGTTGATGAAGAAGCATTTGAGGTTCTAAGGTGTCAGCTGGGTGACCATGGGAATCATGTGCCTCAGCTTATTGAAGCTAGAAATGAAGTCCCTCATAGGCTCATGGGGCTCTTTCTTCATTTTTGTGAGCTAGGCTAGTAAGGCATGTGCATCCTCTGCTAGCCTAAACTTGGCTTCAAATTTAGTTTTGATAGTGTTCCAACTAGTCACTGATCCAGTCTATAGATGGTAAACCAGTCTGCAGTATCACCTTGTACTGTCTCCATGAGAAGCCTGACTGCCACGTCTTCAAATTCCACCCCTATCACACCACAAGCTATGCTGAAAGTATCAATGTGTTCATCACGGTAAACTCTCCCATCACCAAAGAATTTGGGGAAATACTTTCTTGAACTGAGTGGTAGCTCATGCAGGGGTGGAGTTAGATTAAGTGGGCCAACAGAGTTACCCCAGGGGCCTCAAACTGCCATGATGGGATTATGAAAAATGGGTATAATGCATCTGGGTGGAATGGCCAAATTATAGGACAAAAATGGAAAAGAACTGGCCCTGCTTTAGCTTGAGGCTTGAGGCTTCAGACTGTGCACTCTTTTCTAGCAACTCTAGTTTTGCAGACTAGGTAAAATAATGGAAATAGAGATGGAGGATGGTAAGGCTAATGATAGTGGGTAAGACATGGAATGGAGTCACCAGACTCTATAATGGATAAGGGTTATTAGGATTATGGGTAAGACATAGGTGATGTTTCAATCTGAAACTTGAGGTTTCAAATTACAAAAAATTAATGTGTCCCCAGTCGAGTCACCAAAAACTATTGGGTGAATATTTTGTCGGCTAGCTAACTGGTGACCAAAATAGTTCCTATCACCATAACATAGGGAGATGGGTCATCTTGGTGTGCAGCTTTACTACATCAACCAGAGACAAATCTCTCCTCTCATCAAGGGGAGGTTCCCTATTAAATATTTAGAGCTATATATAATATAAATAAGTAGATGCACATAGACAAAGGAGAAAATCTTGGCTATAAACATTGAAGGCACTTCTCTTCTTTCAAAAGTGTCCTTACAGGAAACAGTAGGAGTTTCTTTCAGATAGTGAAATAACCAGTGATCAAAAGGGCGTAGTAACAATAGGATGAAATAGAGTGCAAAGTCTCCACCTCAACTGCTCAAAGAGTATATCACAAAGGATAATGGGGGCATAAAGTCACCCCAAAATCCTCAACACAAAAAGAAAAGGAAAACATAGATTGAAATCAATTGTGAAAGCACAAAGTCTTCCCACAATTGGTTTCAAGACACTTCCCTATTGTCTTCACTAATTCTACGTACCAAATGAAATGAATAAGGACACCTTCAGATGACACAAGTCAGAACAGCACAAAGTCTATGAAAAACTTGATTTCTCATTTAGATAACAATGGAAATGAAATTACAACCTGAACTCAAAGTCTCAGTCTTTCTCTTTCAAAATGGGCAGATTTTCGCTCTTGTAAAATGAAAAGTCCCTTTGTAACAAATGAGAGATTACAATATATAACGCTCCAAAAAAGACTTGGGTGCTTGTTTTCCATAGAACAGCCCATGATGTGCATTCAATGCCTTGAATGCATTTCCATGTTTGTCAAAGGACTGTGTTGAAAACAAGGTGGTTGTCTTAACTAAGGCATGTCATTTCATCCCATATGTCTTCTCCCGAGTCTGGATCATCTGGTATGTCCCCTCTGATATCTGCACAGCTGTCCATTTTTTCTTTACTTCATGGAAGGAAAAATAGGTCGTGTCTTTAATTTTTGCAAGCTAGAAAATCTACTTCGTACTATTCCAACTACCAAAATAACTACTGCATAGATATTTTCCTCTTTTCCCTCTTTCCACTTTTGTCTTTTCTAGCTTTGTCTTTTCTTGGAATTTAAGCTCCCGGGCTATCTTTTTATCCAGTCACTTGGTTCCTCCTTCAAGTTCCATGCTTTATTTGAAATTAAATAGATATTCCCTTACCTTAAATTTGACATCTGTGATGATGTCATTGGTTGACTGTTTCAATGGTTCAGACGGCTTTCTCAGCTCCTTGGTTCAATCGCTTTATTGGTTCAATCACTTTCTTGCTCCTTGGTTGAACCATCGCTTTCATTTGAACTTGCCTTTGGAATCATCCATGTTACTTCTCTCTTTGCTTGAGGCCACCTTTAAACTTTTGAACCATGTTGAACCATTGAACTTTGAACTCTTTCGATTCAAAGTTCAATCGGTTCATTGGTTTATTTTGTGTCTCACTCAAATACTGCTTCCTTTATCTTTCTAAGCTTTGGTTCAACCTTTGAACCTACCGATTGAACCAAATTTGGTTCAACGGTTCAATGGTCCAATTGATTCATTCTTCATTATTTGGCTAAGTGTTGAACCCATTTCTTTCCTACAGAGTCCATAGAAACCAACCTTGAGAGTCCATAGATTTGAGCCTGCCTGCAGAGTTCATAGATTCAAGCCAGTAGAGTTCATAGATTCAAGCTTGCAGAGTCCATAGATTCAAGCCTGTAGAGTCTATAGATTCAAGCATACAGAGTCCATAGATTCAAGCCTACAGAGTCCATAGATTCAAGCCTGCAGAGTCCGTAGATTTTTGGAAATCTTGAAAAATGAAGAACCTGAATGCTCAGAACAATTTTTGAAAGGGGAAGAGAGGATTTTGGTCTGTAGGACCAAATTTTGGTCTGTAGGACCAAAATAGTTCAAATTTTGTCCCAAAAATGAGTGATATTTTTGGGGGACAACACATAGGACCACTTTTAATTACATGTATCTACTCCTTATGTCCCCTTCGACATCCTCAAATGATCACAGTCAACTCAGCTCACCATTGCATATGTTTCAAACCACTCAAACACTAACTTAGTGCATAAGAACATCATGTATTAATACACAATCAACTAATTAAACATTGGTCATACTCAAGATAGATTGATCACACCTCCCAAATCAACATAGATCATCCTTATGGAGTCTTCAACACTCTCCAATATCTAAGACAACATGAGATATCGAAACAATATCAAAACAAGCTTGAATATCCTTCTCAAGTCACTTCCAAAACATATGCAAAAACATATTTAACTTTAAACCTTCATAACTATGTTTATACACATTTTTATGTCTTCAAATCTATATTTTCATATTCACTTTTGAGTCCTCTACAATTTCACTTTTTACACCATGAGCAAATTTTGATTGGATCGAAAGTTATAGCCAAAATATAGAGCATTGGTTTTTACTTTAAAAATTCAAATATTCAAATGCAAACAGTCATAGTTAAACCTCAAACACCATACTCACATCTCATGTCCTCACTACTCATATTAAACACACACCATCAATCTTATTATATGAACCTTGACCTTTACCACATAGTCTACCAATGCCAAACATTAAACCTTGAACATGTTGACCTCATCTCGTGCACTCTTGAAACTTTGACCTCATGCACTCCATCAATATCCTATACATAGCTTAGTCTTTAAAAATTCTAAATAGCTATCACTTTGACCTCTTGACTTTAATACACACCATTGATCTCCATTTATACAATCACCCACTCATCATTGATCTTTGGAAGAAACTTGATCTTTATCTCTACTCAGCATTAAACATTGAACACTTGGCACCAACTCATTGATTCTTGAATTATTAGAGTAATGTGCTCCATTGATGTTTCTTGAACTTTAACTTTTGAAAATTTGACTAAGTATGGTAACCTTACTCATCTGTTTGGAAGGCTAACTTTGCACAGTCGTATCTTTTGCTTTGATCACTATCAAGTTCTTAAATTTGAACCATATAATCTCCTTATATAAGAGAATATAATCATGTATAAAACTTCTCCTATAACCTTCATATGTGTTAAATATAATTATGTTAAATTCTCACTCAAATTTTTATACCACAGACTCTGTCAAAAACTTGTCTGGAAGGCCAACTTTGAACATGCATATCTTTTGTCACACTATGGTGCTTGACCTAAAAGTTAGCAAAAAACTAGGTACAACATTGAATAAACCCATATGATAAACTTCTCCTAAATTTTCCACATGTTTGATATATTCCACCATCAAACTGCTTACTTAGCTCTTTCTTGCCTCATGGAAATTTGGCTAAGTATGGGAAAACACTGTCAAAATGCTTGAAATCCTAGTTTTGTACTTGCATATATTTTGATGTGATTAAGTGCATTACATAATATTTAGTGTATAAGAATTAGGCATAATAATAAACAAACCCATGTGACCATTTCCTCCTAAAACCTCCATTTGTGCAAATTCCTACATCATCAAGATGCTTACTTAGTGCTCTTTAAACATAGAAAACATTGTCAAAATACCTGAGAGCCCAACTTTGCACCCAGATAACTTTGACTCCACTTAGGAACATGACATAATATTTAGTTCATAGTAACTAGGGACTAATTTGATCACAAACACATGACAAAATCCCCCTTACTCATCCATATGTAGAAATTATGATGTCGGTAAACTACCTACTCAAATTTTCTTCCACTAGACAAAAAAAGTCTAGATGAAAGCTATGGACAACTAGATGAAATCCACCCATGTACATAAGCACTCAAAACATATAAAACTTCTTATGGTACCTATTACACATTTTTTATACTTTAGACTCATCCCTAAACATTTTTAACCATGCAAACTCTAAAGATCAACCAAGCCTTCTTCAAGTATATTAGGATAAGCACATTGCACACTGTGCCATTGTCACTTAGGCTATCAAGAAACTTCATCCACTCACTTGGACACCTCCATGGCATAATTTACAACTCTCCAACATAGTATTCTTCCTATATAACACTATCCCACTTAGGTATGTCTGAAGCCTCTCATAATGTATGTGGATATATAAAAAAAAACCATGTGGACCACTCTGATAATTTACTTGAGTATGTTTGTAATCTATTTTATCCCCTAATTAAGTGCCTATAATTTAAAGTGTCTACCTGGTCCAAAAGGGCCCGTATGTAGGTGAGTTATTTTTTAACTCCTCATCATCTAAAACATGACTATAGGTGGATGTAGAAGACTCCCCATCACTTCCCTCACTCTTATAACTGGAATAAGAATAAGACCCTAGCTCAAGAACCTACTATGGATGATCTAATTCAGAATAATAATTATCAAGTCAAAGTGAATCTAATGAAAGAGAAGAATTTTCAAGTGTTGAGTATGTTGTATTCTCCTAAAAGTGAACACTTCTTTTTATGAACAACTCATGTGTGGTTAGATGTAAAAGATGATACCCTTTGAAACCATTTGGATAACTTACATATATGCAAGGCTTGGACTGAGATTCCATAGATTTACATATCTTCTTGAATATATATGCCATAGTTAGAGATCCAAAAACCCTAAGGTGTTCAACATCAAGTTTACTTATATGCCAAGCTTCAAAGGGTGTTATACCTTTCAAAGCTTTGTGAGGAACCCTATTTTGAATCTAACAAGCACAATTAAGGGATTTAGCCAATACTAAGGTGTTAAATACTTAGAGTTAATCATACATCTATCCATCTCTTTTAAGGACCTATTATTACATTCTAAAACTCTATTCTATGAATAACTATAATTAATGATTCATTGTAAATCAATCCCCTTTATGGTGAAAAATTGCACAAATCTATTACTGAAATATTCACTTCCATTTTTAATTTGAATAACCTTGATGGATTTCTCATATTTTTTTCATAACAAGTGCCATGAAGTCTTGAAACTCTTCAAACACTTCAAACTTTTGCTTAAGAAATTAGACCCATATATATCTCAAAAAATCATCAATGAAAGTGAGAATGTACTTATCCCTTGTAAAATATAGACTAGGAAAAGGCCTAGATACATCACTATGTACTAATTCCAAAATTTGTGAATCCCTCCAAGCATTGCCTTTGTCAAATTTTGCTTTGATATTATTTCCAAGAAATCAACCCTCACAAAGTTCCTTAGAGAATTGGACTCAAGGCAAGCCCATGACCATGTAATTTTTGCTAATTTGTTCAAGGTAACAGTAGTTAAGGTGGCCAAACCACTCTACCATAATTTTCTAACTCCATCTGAATGAGTCAACAATGTTGTCGTAGAAGATTCAAGTGAAAAATGTGAGAAGGTGTATAACCTAGCTTGGTGATCTACCCTACCCACTACCACTATAAAATCACTATGCAACTCCCTGATGATAAGTAAATCTATTAAAAACTCAACCCTCATGTCTTTACTAATATGAGTGATTTGATACACTAATAGGAGATTAATTCAAAGATAAGGGACACCTATAACATTATTTAATGTTCTTCCTTCCATTTCAACAAAACCTCTCCTTGTAATGGGTACCGAACTGTCATCACCTAAATTTATAGAAGACATGTTACAAGGCTCTAAAGAAGAAAAATACACTATTGAAGAGCCCATGTGGTGAAAAACACCCAAGTTGATATCCCATGAAGATGTACAAGCTATAACTACTACAAGAGCCTTGCCCTTTTCTTTCTCTTTCCCCTTTCCCTTTACCTTAGTAAAATCTTGGGTAGATTAATTCTGCTTGATGGACTCAAGAACACCCATGTTTTACTTCTCTAAGGGATGAGTTAGGTGATATATTTTCTTATTCATGCACTTACTTTCACCATGCCCATTTTTTTACAATTTCCACACTCAACCTTCTCTTTCTTAGGTTTGTCATTGGAAGAGGAGGCTTTAGTGTTGGTTTTGGCATAGGTTGATTATTTCTTCTTCTCATGATCCTTATTATTCTTCTTTTATTTATTTGAAGTTTTCACTTTCCCATTCCAAACAATTAGGGATTGAGGTTTTGTGTACTTAAATGTGTCCATCTATATCAACTTGTCTTGCTCCCTAGTTAAGTCAGTAATGAAAGCATCTGAAGAGGGCATTTTTCATCTAGTGCCTAAATCAATTTTACTAGCATTGAAAGTAGAGACAAAGACTGAATAGTTAGGACATAGTATAGAGAGTATAGAAATAATAATTTGGTCATCTTCTTTATTTGTCCCACATTATTTCAACAGCAATCTCAAGGACTTGAACTTAATGAATAAATCCTAAAGGGTGTCAAAGTTACAAGGACTTAGGCTAATGAGTTCATTCTCAATCTCATGACCTCTCATCAGATCTTGTTCCCCAAATATTTTACCTAGAATGGTTCATATATCAGGAGAGGATTTCATAGGCTCTAAGTGAAATAAGAGATCAAGTGTTATAGAAAGACATAATAGCCCATAGGTGTCATCACTATGGTTATACCACTTATCTATCTCTACATTTGTGTTAGGTTTAGTCTTAGAACCCATTTTTATCCTATACAAACCCTTACTCCTTAGAATGATTTTCATCTTTATTTTACATTCACAATATTTAAAGGGAGTTAGTGGGTTAATTTAACTTGAATCCATTAGTGCAAAAATGAGTTGTATTAGTAGTGCAAGTTGAAGTTGTTACAAAAATGAAAGTGTAAGAAGAATGCAAATAATGACCCAAATAAGCACAATACACCCCCCTTTACCTATGAAATGGTGAACACAACCCCCCCCCCCCGCAAAAAAAAAAATTGTAAATGCACACTCAAAAGACATCAAAATCGATTGATAATGTGTCTTTATCAATTAGTCCAATGAGTCAAAAGATGATATTTTGCAAACAAAAGAAGACATTAGACTTAGTCAATAATGCATCCAAGGAAGCAATTACAATGTGAGAAAGTGAAAAAATGAATAACACTTTATTTTTAAATATTTCCCAAAATATATACTTTTTATAACAAATAATAAAAAATCCCCACTAACAATGCTAAACTTGACCAATCCTCTTATGCAGTACTTGTGCATTAAAATAAAATTAGCCTATTTGTCCTTATTTTAAATTAGGCTATTAAAAAATGAATTTAATATGCTAAAGATATTAGGGAAAACTTGAATATACTTAGGTGAAAAAAATTTAGCCAAAATTTGTATGGAAGAAAAGTAGAACTAGGGTCGAACACACATAACTAGTTGAGGCCAAGCTCAAACTGATATCGAATAGAGGAAACCAAACCTAAGTTTGTATGGAGGCACTTAGTATTTTTGTATATAACTATGAGAAAAAATAAAACACATGGAACACACATTCATAAATAAACCACAATAAATATGGGAAAATCCCATAATAAATAAATATGGGAAAAAATAAAACCCCTACTCTAAAAAATGTGTCAAATTTTTACATGATGGATACTTATACATACCACAACCTCATAAGGCTCCACAATAGGGTCACTCATGTAGACTCTACAAGAATTCCTAGAATAATCCTTTGACTATTATATTTTTCATTAAGAATGAATATATACAGCATGTTTAAATATATGAGGATACAAATCCTAATGTATGTGTACTTGCATTCCTTCAACACATAAGGCATGATAGAGATGAATTGAAAAATATTATATATTTATAAAGTTTAATAGTATGAATTACAATAACAATTATAGGTGGTCTCAAAGTGGTAGATACACCACTCTTTTCTATAGACACAAGAAATCATATGAATGCCACATTGGGGCAACAATGGTTGTAAGAGATGGGAGCTGTAGTTGATTAGTTATAGAAATGTCTTACATTCAAATTTGAGGATATTACAATTCACATTATTCATGATGTATTGATGACAATAAAATTTTATATAATGAAAAACAAAAACCCAAGGGTATTTTATCCAAAAACCACACATGAGGCCTCTTACATAGTAAAAAAATGTTCTATATAGATGCACAAGATTCATAACAATGCTAAAGACAAGGCTACAATTATAAACCATGCATGGTATGATGACCACAATGATAATGATATGGTAATTTGACAAGATTTAGTATCCAACACTCAATTATATCCAACCATAACCACCTTTAAAGTATCCATGACCTTTTGATGTGTTTTTTTTATTTTACAATATCATATTTCTTCATATATGCAAAAAAAGGTATAAAAAATCAAATACTCCAAAAAAATCAAAATGAGGACCTGTGCATTATTATGTTTAGTTCATTTACATCATTTAATTTATGAATAATTATTTATTACTTATTTTTATATATTTCATATCATATATGCTTCACAAGTGTACTTGAGTGATTGTATATCATACAAGATGCCATTCCCAGACACAGTTGCAGGTTATTTCACTATCTTATACTCAAAAACTACATTCAGACAAGAGTGCCTTATTTAGATAGGAGTGAACAAAATTTTTGTCATATTTACATAATCTTTACCCCATGAGCATAGGCTATTATTTATTATATCTAAATTCAAACTAGATACATGCCTCTTTCATCTTATCTATACATCAATAAGTTTATTACAGGCATCTTATACACACAATTTATCCTTCTTATGTTATATTTTATTTCTCATACCTCAATTATTATTATAGCATAACATATATTAATATTTCTCACTTACTAACACATTTATATCTTATTGTTTACCTAAGTTACTAAATCCACTAGTGTTACAAATTTATTGTGTTGATCAACTACATGTATTTATGCATGTTTTTCATGTTTGCTTTCATGTTCATGTCGTGTGTATTATTATTTTTCATTGTGGACATTTAACCATGTCTTTGTGTTTGGATATAATCCTTAATTATATGTTTTTATGTGTGTTATTTTAATTTGAACATATCCCTTGCATGTGGCCCTTTGTCCTTTTATTTGATGTTTTGTGTGTTTTGTGTGTACTATTTATTTATGTGTGTTATGGATATGACACTTGTTTGGTTAGGTTATGATGCCATGATGGACATCATCAATATTTTTAATCTTTCAATTCCATAATTTATATCATTCATCTCTCCCCAAGTAGTTATATTAATATTTTAATACTTAGTTTTGATGACTTATCTATGTGCCAAATTACTAACATCTATCTTGACAATCTCACTATGTGTGTTTGTTTTCTACATGCATCTCACATTAATAATATGATTAGTTTATATATATGATTATTCCAATCTCCTTCATATTATCACTATTACTAATATTTACATATTTTACATAACATTTGTTAGATAACTTTTTCTTTTGAGTTAAGTTATTTTGTAGGCTCAATAATTCACCTCAAAAGAAGGGGCATGCATAGTATCTTGTCTTAGAGACTAAGCCCCTACACTATAGTTAAAAAGCATAATTTTATATAGTTAACATATTGAATCATATATCACACCCAAAAATCACTCATATAATTAATTTGTACAAGAGCACTCCATTTAGATAGGATCACACCCATTATTATCCAAACATGGTGTTGTTTTCCTAGTACCCAAAAAATAATCACTTTAAAAATTTATTAGAATATCAAGAAATATAGAACAATTAACAAGAGGTTTATACCAGATACTACTTGGTTTTGGGGCATCATGTGTGGCATGAGTTTCAGGTTATCACAAAAGTTTTTACTCATAATGTTTTTTTCTATTATTCAATCTCAAAATCCATGTACACCAAATATCTAATTAGGGGAATGTGTGTAGCATATGACTTCCTCCTTGCTCAATTGTATACTAGTTTCATATATGGAATGATAATTATTGTCATTTTCCATGTTATATACACTAGACCTAGATTATACTAATTTTTTTCAGCAATTTTACATTAAATTTTGAGATTTATTTCATCTCTAGTAGTTGGTTCACCCTTTTACTACTTTGGGTATGCAATGATGGATTTAATCACAAATTGAGTTTTAAATCACACTCTCTTATCAATGAGGATTGGGGCATGCAAATTTCTATCCAAGCTATTTAATGCAAATGAAATCTCCAAGGGTCCTACCCTCTATAGTCACAAGTTTTTCACCAAAGAAACACAATAGTTTGTATACCCAATTAGGTGCTTTTATTCCTTGTTATTTTATCTATAAGATTATTATCTTAACTTCTTTATATTCATTTTAAGTAAGAACTATTTTTATGTGTTTCATTATAGGTTTGCATGAAGCACAATTCAACATTATGGGCTACATTCAAAGAATGTGTTAGAGTGTATTCTCATGATTTCAAGGTTCTATAGATAGTTTTTAATATTTTTCTTAGTTTTTTCCTTTGTGTATTTATCCCACATTGGTTAGTTAGGCTTGCTTCTTCTATTTTCTTTCCTATTTATTCAAGGCCTCTCTATTGTAATAATTATCTTTTTATTTTAGATAATATATGATTTACCTTCATCTTTACATTTCATCTTTTGCAAGCTTATTGTGATGTTCTTATTGTCAATGTTTAAGATATATATTTGGAATGATCTTGCTTTCATTCATTTTATGATATTAGAGCTTTGAAGATTTACATCCATGTGTTAATAAGTTTTTATCTAGTTTGAAGAACTTCCATTTATTACCATGGCCTACTAAATATAACTCCAGTTGTTTTACTTTAGCAGATCAATTTTTTGATGTCAAATCAAGGAATGGTTATGTATTGAGTCATTCTACATTCTATTATATTGGTGTTATTCTATTTTTACTAGTGATCTGGCCATTTTATTAACTTTGACAATCTGGTATAGCATTATACATCTTTGAAATTCATCTTCTCATTTATAGTTTCACTCATCTTATATTATTGTTTAGTCCATGTTGGAAGGGGACTACCAAGTTTTTGGTCTACGTTAGAATTTGGTGAGGTGGCATTGAACTTCTTTAGTAGGTGTTCCTCTCCACATCCTAGTTACATGCTCACTCATTTTTGTATCCTCGCATAGTCATTTTGATCAAGTTTGTTAACCTAAGCCATCATTGATTTCCTTGGGTGAGATCCTAGAATTGGCTCAATTTGTATTGGTGTAGGAGATCAGAGATCTGCATTGGTAGAGGATATCAGAAGAGTGTGGAAATGTTTGGAGTCTATGTGGGAATATTTAAGCCATCATTCACCATTTTTAAAGATCATCTCCATTAGATCAAGCCTTTATACCCTCCTTTGGCACCTTCTAATAGATATGTTTGTATCCTTCAATAGGGCACTGGGTTGCATCTATTGTGGATTCTTTCAAATCCGAATATCCCTTGGCAATTTACAAGGTTTAGTCTAACCTAGAAATTCTCACTCCTTGGTGGCATCCCATCATTTCAAACAAATTGGGAAATTCCTTGGAAATACCTACTTAGAGCTCAGATAATCTCTAAGTGACAAATCAAAATAGTAATCTACTTTTATCCTCTTAAAAACAATTATTTTACTCATTATTTTACAATAGTTGTACTTTTGACCTTAAAAGTGGAAGTCTATTTTCCTTACAAGATCATAAGGATGAATAGATGGGTTATTTTTCACTTTTGATGACTTGTATGATAAATTATGAAATACCAATGAGGAACTAACACAAGTAATACACTCATCCACATCTACAGATTATAAATGGCAAGGGGCGGTGAGACCTAATAGTTTTGGAGAATAATTCTAGGGACAATAAAAAAAATCCAAAACACATGTCATTAATTTTATTACTAGGTGGGTGATTTTGGATCTAGGTATTAACAACCCTAACAATGGCCTAAGGCTAAATCTCAAATTGAATCAAAAGACTCGATCATCAGCCTATCACTCTTCATAGAGTAATAAAAAATCTTGACCAATAAACTAAAATAAATAAATCTAAGGGAAAAAAATAAAGTTTGAGCCACCATTGGATCGTGCATTAAAGATGAAACATAGTCTCCTTCATACATTTATTATTTTCTTTTAACCCAAGTATACGAAGGATTCTAATATTATTTACAGATCAGGGGGAATATAATGTTTCCTTCATTTTAACTTAATTTCCCACATAGGCATTCAAAGGACACCCTCCCCCCATAGTAGTTATAATTTAAAATCCATGTCATAATTCTCATAAGGATCCCATGATAATCAAGCTCATTTTTTCAAGTGTAAGTCAGGCAGGCAATGCAACTCAGGATTGAGTTACAAATCATGTTGAAAAGGAAACTCCAAAGTTTTAAAGGTCAACTTTGGAAAATATCAAGAAAAGGCAAATACATGTCATTAAATATGTTATTAGGCAGTTGAGTTGGGATATGGGCATCGAGAACCCTTACAATGGCCTAAGGCCATTGGAAGGCTAAGGTCATTACCATATTCATTATGAAAATTAGCTTACAACGCAATTGTTATTAATTTTGATAGATTTACAGGGATATGTAAATCCTATAACTCAAAATTGAGTTTCATCTTTTTCAAAAGTGTATGTTTTTCAATTCTCTATCCATTGGTATCATATATTTATAAAAATTTAGTAATTTTATAAAGTGACAAAATTTAGGGGGGCGGGGGAGCGAGGGTGAGAGGGGGCTCAATACAAATCTTTTAGGAATTGTCTTGATGCCAATTTATGCACCCTTTTGCATTCTTTTGATCTTTGGTGATTCACTAGCATGACTTCTTCTAGTTTAGATCAATGTGAGCCTTTAATTACACATAATTACCATACATGGAGACCTAGAATGTAAATTATCATTAAATGCAAAGGATTGTGGTCCCTAATGAATGAAATTCAACCCTAATTCACTAGAGAATATTAAAAAAATAACACCAATGTAAATTTGGTGAGTGTGTGGGTTTGATAGGGGCTTATGTGAGTGATAGTATTTTGTTTGATTTGGATGGATGTAACTCTCTATTCAAAATATGGGATAAACTAAAGGGTTTATTTGGGAAAGTAGGTTACATGAGAGCCATGCATCTTGAATTAGATATTACACTTCTTAATCCTAAATATTTTCCCTCTATTGTAGAAAATCTCACTAAGTTTAAACACTTGTTTACACAATTGAAGGGGACTATACGAGATAAGAAAGATGAAAATGTGTGTACCTAATTATATCCAAGTTGAAAGGCTCATTCCAGATCTTTGTTTTTACCTTTTGATCTAGCATGGATGCCTTAGGTGTTTCATCCAAAATGCCTAATTTGGATTTGTTTTATGAAAGACTTAATAGGGAAGAATCCAAATTGTCTCGCCTTGAGTCTTACACCTCTAAAAAATCATTAGTAGCATCTAATCCTTAGAACAAGAAAAATAAAAGAGTAAATCCAAGAAAACTCCTATTCCATCTAAAATTACACATAAACCCAATAAATCTAAACCCCAATCATCTTTCAAATCCAATAATAAGTCTAGCCTTTCATGCTCCTTTTGTGGGGGGACTGGTCATGAAAAATATAGGTATTTTAAGAGAATGCAAGCCTTAGAAGATCCAATTGTAAAACACAAGATTTATATCTCCACTCCACCCAGTGAATATGTAAAAGCACTTAGTGTTATTGGGATATCTCATCCACCTATTTTAGAAAGTTAGGTCATAGCTTATGGTGCTTCTCATCACATAACTTCTTTCAAGGAGTCTTTTGTATCTCTTAGTTTGAGTTCTACTTCCAACATTGATGTTGGAGATTCTTCCTTTATTTATGTTAAGGGAAAGGGTGGCATACAAATTGATGGTTGACACATCAATGATGCACTATATGTCCCTGACATTAATACAAATTTGCTTTTTATTTTTCAAATTTTTCATTCTAGTCAGGGTAAGATAATGAATTTCCTACCACATGGGGTTAAATTTCAAGCATTGATAGAGCCTCAAATACTTATTGCATAGGGTGTTGTTGGTAATAGTTCTAAACTCTATTACTTTGAGTGTTTTGATGATACTCCTCCTATAGGGACATGTTTGTCTTCTCATCTATATTCTAAGAGTAGGATTTGGCATGAGAGATTCAAACATCTTAATTATAGATATTTGGAGGAGTTGAGCACTCATGGTATGGTTAATGGTCTTCCTATAGTTTCATGTCTTTATGGAATTTGCCCTATTTTTACATTAGGGAAACAACACCAAGATCCATTTCCTAAGGGTATGTCCAAGAGAGATTCTTCACACTTGAACTTGTGCACAGTGATTTGATGGTCTTTCCTACTTCTTTCAACAAAGCTAAGTATGAACTTAATTTTATTGATAATTTCTCAAGGAGTACTTAGTTTTATTTTCTCAAGTACAAGAGTGATGTTTTTTCACACTTTAAAGTCTTTTAGGCTTTGGTCAAGAAATAGTCTTTCAATTGCATCAAGAAGATTTGTACTAATAATGGGGGGGGTACTTCAGTATAGAGTTATCTAATTTTTTGGTAGCTCATGGTATTGTTCACCAGTATTCAATTCCACATACTCCACAATAGAATGGCTTAGCAGAACAAAAGAACTAAACCTTGAAGGAGATGGCTAACTGCATGATGCATTCATAGGATTTACCTCCCATCTATTAGTCAAAAGTAGTTAATTGTGTGATCTACATTAAAAATTACACACCACATAGAACACTTGATCATTTGAATCTAGAAGAGGCTTGATCTAGAACCAATCTAGATGTCTCATTTTTTAGAGTCTTTGGGAGCCATGCATGGACTTTTGTACCAAATTATAAAAGGAAAGTCTTGGATAAAAATATCAAACCCTTTATCTTTTTAGGGTATTTTGAGGACATGAGATCTTATCACTTTTTAAATCCTAATAATCATGATTTTATTTTTCAAACACATGTTCAATTTGATGAGTGCTTCACTTTTCATGATTCTTCTTCCATGCCTTCTTTTGTTGATTCTTCACCTCCTATTGAGGATTAATTATTTCATGAGCTAGTTCAAGAGACCCCTAAGGAGGTTATGTATGTTGAGGATCTTATTCCCATTGATGTTGTCACTATGCCTATGTAGGATTGTACTATAGTTTTTGAGGTAGCGTCTTTTATTGAGGATCTTCCACCCACTAGACATCATCATGCACATTCTAAATGTACTAGACTTTTATGTCAAGTATTTTTTAGGGATCCATAATATTTTTCATAGGCTCATACGATATAGGAGTGGGATGATGTGATGGAAAATGAGTATTCTCATTTGATAAAGAATTGTACTTGGGATTTGTCTTTCTTCCTCAAGGAAAAAAGTTGGTTAGATGTAAGTGGATATACCACACCAAGTATGCACTTGATGGGTCTATTGACAATTATAAGGCACATCTTATTGTAAATGTTTTATTTCTAATCAAAGGTATTAATTAATCTAAGACTTTTGCATCCATTTCCAATATGTATTTTTTTCACCTTGTACTTTCTCATACTGCATCACAGGGTTGGCCAGTGTACCATATGGACATTAAGAGTGCCTTTTTACATGGAGATTTATAGGAAGAAATCTACATGGATTAACCTATTGGGTTTATTCATGATTATTATATTGTTTTTTGAATTCAGAGGTCTCTTTAAGGTCTCAAAAAATCCCCTTGGCCTTGGTGTGAGAAGATGGATTCTTTTCTTCTCTCTACTGGCTTTGTTCACTACCACTCAGATCTCACAGTATATATCTTACATGATGGAGAGGATATTTTTATGTTGGTATTTTATATTGATGATCTAATTCTCACAAGCATCTCCTCTTCTTAGATTTAGGTTATTCAATAAGATCTTTCAATGTAGTTTGATATGATAGATCTTGGTCTTTTGCATTTTTTCCTTGGTTTGTAGATTTTTCCATTAGATTTAGAGATTCATTTGTGTTAAAATAAGTACACCATTGATCTTCTTCAGAATTTTTTCATGGCTTATTGCAATCCAAGTCCCTCTCCTTTCTAGTTTAGAATCACTCTCACTACAACTTGTACTACTCCACTTTATGATCCTACATTGTATAGGCATATGGTTAGGAGTCTTATGTATTTGACCTATACTCACCCTGATATTTCATTTGTATTTTGCATTGTATCTATGTTTTCAAATGATCCTCATGATAGTTATTAGCATGCTTCCAAGAGGATTTTACAATATCTATGAGGCATTACCCATTTTGGATTGCACTGCAATAGGGTTTTTACTCAAATGGTTGGGTACATTGTTTCAGATTGGGTAAGTTCTCTTAATGAAAAATGTTTCACTTATAGATACATATTTTAACTTGGTTATTCTCAAATTGTTTAGTCATGCAAGAACTAGTAGGCTATTACACTTTCATCTATAAAGTTTGAGCATAGGGAAGCAATTATAGTGAGTTATCAAGCTCTTTGGCTTTGTCAATTATTGATAGATTTTGGCTTCATGAAAGATTTATCTAATGTACTTTGGTGTGACAACCAAAGTGTAATTCACATATCCTACAACCTAGTTGAACACCAAGAAACCAAGCACATAGAGATACACATGTACTTCATTTGACAGCACGTTCAGGATGGATTTGTTTTTTATGTTGTGGATCTTATTTCCAAATTACAATGTATTTCAGATATTATACATTTAAAATGTACTGTACACTCTTTATGTATTCTCATAAAATTTGAGGGTCAAGTCACGCCATGAATAAGGGTTTAAGGGTGGCATCCCCAAAAAAATAATGGTGGTAACCCCTAAGCAGGGGTTCGGGGGTGGCAGCTCTCGACAAACAGGGTTTGAGGGTGGAATTTCTTGAAAAAAAATTGACCTCCTTAATGATAAATCATTATGGGTTGACTTGGCCCATGGTTTTGGTACCAATTATTTTGTAAAACTAGAATGTATTACCTATTGATGTATTATAGATGGACATACTATTTGTAATATCTCAGATGAAGAACTAAGTTTAAGAAGGAAGAATAGAGTGTGTGAATTTAGGAGAGTTTGTAGAGCATAGCTCTAAATAATATTTGTGCATTGTAATTGTGAGAAGATTGATCTAAGATTGGATTGTACTCTTTTGGCTTGTAATAAAATATGATCAAGTGTTTCTTGGTAGATGTATCCCACACTGGATGAACCATGTTAAATCTAGTTTCTTGTTGTGTATTTATATTTTTGTTCTTTATGCATCTCTGTTCATATCTATTATTATTGTGATTCTATGAAATTATTTTGCATTAATTTTTATTTTATTCCTAATAACTTGTATCAGAGCTTTAGGCTGTATTTGTTGAAGTGTTAAATCGAAGCATTATTAGTTTAAGTGAGAGCTATGGTTGATGATAATAGATCAAAGGTTAAAATTTTCAATGGATAGAACTTTGGTCTATGGAAGATGCAGATGGAAGATTACCTCTATCATAAGGATCTCCATGCTCTACTAAGAGGAAAAGTAAAGCAACTAGTGGGTACAATAGATGATGCTTGGAAGTTGCTTGATAGGAAAGCACTTGGGCCCATTTGGTTATGCATTACATCTTTATTCGCATTTAATATATCATAAGAGAATACCATGGAAGGTCTCAGAAAGCATTAGGGAAGTTATATGAGAAACCCTCTACTTTTAATCAAATATTTTTAATGAAAAAGTTATTTATTATGAAGATGTCTAAAAATGGTTTAGTTATTAATCATTTAAATTAATTTAATATGGTTGTATGTTGAACACCATACAAATTTACTTTGATAGTGAAGTCAGGGATCTACTTATTTTGTGTTCCTTACCAAAGAGTTGGAATAGTGTGGTAATGGATGTGAGCAACTCAGTCTCTAATAATGCCAAGTTGAAGTTTGAGGATGTCATAGGAGTAATCCTTAGTGAGTAAATATGATGAAAAATCTCTAGGGAGACTTCTACTTCAGATGATGCTTTGGTGGTAGAGAGTAGAAGGAGACAAAAGTATAGAGGAAAAGGAAAGCATGAAAAGTCAAATGTTCTTGGAAGGTCAAAATTAAAGAGTAGGATGGCATGTTGGCACTAACAAAATCTAGGGCATGTGAATGACTTTTGGTCTTTTCATAACAAGAAAAAAAATTAGGAAGACACCAAGGAGGTAAATGTGACATTAGGTAATTTTTGTCAGGATGAATTAATTCTCTCCATTGACAATATTATTGAGTCTTGGTTTTTAGATTCAGGGGCTTATTTTCATGTTACACCATATAGGCATGATTTTATTGACTATGTTTAAAGGGATTTTGGACATTTTTTTCTTGGTGATGATGAGGCTTGCACCATAGTATGAAAAGGAAGTGTCCAGATCAAGATGTAGAAGGAAAACTATAGTAGATTTTTAGAAGGTGACCAAGGGTGATCTTATGCTAGAAAGAGGCAAGAAGGTCAGTACCCTATATTTATCAAGTAGTGTTGATTATGGTAATTTAGTTTCTACAGATATAAATACAAATTTTTGGCACAATAAGCTTGGTCACATGAGCCAAAAAGACATGTAAATTTTGAAGGATAGGTTTCCTAGATTGAAAAGGTCTGATTTAGATTTTTATGAAGACTATGTGTATGAAAAATAGAAAAGGGTAAAGTTTATTAAGGTTTAACCTAAAAGGAAAGATTATAAGTTGGATCTGGTTCATTCAGATGTATGGGGCTAACTTAGGTATCTTCTATTGGTGGTTCATCTTATTATGTCATTTTTATTGATGATGCAACTAGGAAATATTGGGTGTATGGCATTAGGAAAAAATATGATGTGTTTGATAAATTTAAAATATGGAAAGCCTTGGTTGAGAATGAAGGGTATCAAGTTAAAGTGTCTCAGGTCAGAAAATGTGGGGAATATTAAAACAATGAATTTTTTTATTACTATTCTAAGAATGGAATTCACAAACAGAGAACAGTTCTAAGAACTCCATCGCAAAATAGAGTGTCATAAATAATGAACATGATTGTCATGGAGCATGCTAGGAGCATGAGGTTATATGTAGGATTACCCCTTCATTTTTGGGTACAAGCCATAAACATGGTTGTATATCTGATCAATATAGGTCCTTCATCTTCTTTGGATGGAGGCATACCTAAGGAATCTTGGTCTGGTAAGAAGGTTTATTATTCCTTTCTTAGAGTATTTCATTCTAAAGCTTTTATTCATATTGATAAGGATGATAGGACCAAACTAGAGGGTAGGTCTAAAAAATGCATCTTTATTGGTTATGGTGAGGATGACTTTGGTTTCTAGATTTAGAGTCTTAAGGACAAGAAAATCTTTTGGTCTAGGGATGTTGTCTTTAATGAAAAATTCATGTATAAATAGTAGTTGTAGGATCAAAAAGAGGATTCCAAAAAAGAGTACATAGTGTTAGAGGACATTTTAGATGATAAAGTGTCCAAGCAACTAGTTCAGGCACCTACTCCACAAGAACCCCAAACTCTTATGGTGAGAAGGTCTTATAGGGTAAGAAGAGAACCTGAACATTTTTCTCCGTCTCTTAATTATTTATTACTCACTAAAAATGGAGAGTTAGAGTGTTTTGAAGAATTAACGTAGGTAGATGTTAAGAAGAAGTGGGAGTAAGCAATGGATGAGGAGCATCACTCTCTCATGGAAAATTAGACTTAAGATTTGGTAAACCTACCTAACGGTAAGAGAAAATTATAGAATAAGTGGGTGTACATAATTAAAGTGGATGATGGAGGCAAGAAAAGGTATAAGGTTTGGTTGGTGGTAAAGACGTTTACACAAAATAAAGGAACTAATTTCGATGATATTTTCTCCCTAGTGGTAAAAATGACTTCTATTAGGACTATTCTTGGGATAGTGGAAGCAAAAGACTTGCACTTAGAGAAGATGGATGTGAAGATTGTGTTCCTTCATGGTGATTTGGATTGGGACTTACATATGGAGCAGTCACAGGGATATGAGGTCACATAGAAGAAGAACATGGTATGTAAATTGAATATCTTGTATGGCTTGAAACAAGTTCCATGATAGTGGTACAATAAATTTGATAGTTTTATGATGGAACAAGAATACTCTAGGTGTCATTCACACCATTGAATATATATCAAGAATTTTGATGATGGTGATTATATTATCCTATGTTTGTATGTGGATGACATATTGGTTGTAGGTAATAACATGCAAGAAATAAAGTCACTCAAGTAATAACTTAGTAATTCCTTTACTATGAAATATTTTGGAGTATCAAAAAAAATCCTTGGTATGAGAATAACTCAGGATAGGAAGGAATGAAAGCTAAATTTATCCTAGGAAGTGTACATTAAAAAGGTCTTGAAGAGGTTTAGTATGTAGGATGTTAAACTGGTTGGGAATCCTTTGGTAGTCCATTTCATGTTATCAAAGGAGAAATGTCCCAAGACAAAGGAGTAGGAATCTAGATGTCACATGTACCTTACTCATCATCCATTAGCAACTTAATGTATGTCATGGTGTGCATTAGAATAGATATTGCCCATGGAGTGGGAGCAGTAAGTAGATACATGAGTGATTAAGGTAGAGAACATTCGAAGGCAGTGAAGTGGATCCTTCAATATTTAAGAGGGACCATGGGGATAGTTTTAAGCTATGGTAGACTAGACACCACTTTGTGTGGTTATGTAGATTTGTACATGGATGGATATTTAGACAGTAGGAGGAGCATGATAAGATATGTATTTAATGTAGGTATCACAACAGTGAGTTGGATTTCATGACTACAAAAATTTGTGGCTTTGTCAACCATAGAGGCTGAGTATGTTACTACCACAGAGGCAAGAAAAGAGATGATTTGGTTATATCAGTTGCTTTAAGAGTTGGGGCATAATTAGGAGGAAGGGAAGCTATATAGTGATAGTTAGAGTGTTATACATCTAGAAAATAACTCTAATTTCCACTCTAGGATGAAGCATATATAATTAAGATACAATTTCATCAAGACAACTTTGGAGGAAGAAAATTTAAAGCTAGAAAATATTCATACCAGTCAGAATCTTGCATACATGATGACCAAGGTGGTAATAAGGGAGAAATTAAATCTATGTTTAGTTTTGTTTGGCCTTCACAAATGATAGTGAAGCGTTGAGAAACATACTCAGAGGAAATCAGTCTCCAAGTGGGAGATTATTATGTTTTGGAGCCTATTTCCAAATTACAATGTATTTCAAATATTATGCATTTAAAATGTATTGTACACTCTTTATGTATTCTCAATAGCAGCGATAGCCCCTGACAAATGGGGGTTCGGGGGTAGTAGCCCAAGAAAAAAAATTGGAGCCCCTTAATGGGAACCCGTTATGGGTTGACTTGGCCCATGGTTTTGGTACCCTTTTTTTGTAAAACTATAATGTATTACCTATTGATGTATTATACATGGAAATATAGTTTGTAATACATCAGATGAAGAACGAAGCTTGAGAAGGAAGAATAGAGTGTGTGAATTCAAGAGAATTTGTAGAGAGTAGCTCCAAACAATATTTGTACATTGTAATTGTGAGAAGACTGATCTGACAGTGGATTATACTCTTGTGGTTTGTAATAAAATCTGAGCAAGTGTTTATTGGTGTATGTATCCCACATTGGGTGAAGAACATTAAATATCATCTTCTTGTTGTGCATTTTTATTTCTACTCTTTATGTATCTCTTTTCATATCTATTATTATATTCTTTGAAATTATTCTACATTAATTTCTATTTTATTCCTAACATTCTTTTCTTAGAGTACATTCTAACCTAGAATCAATTTATTAACATCTTCACAAAGCCTTTTACATCACCTTATTTCCTTGAGTTGTGTGACATGCTTGGGGTTTCATAATTTATCCTTGGGGAGTGTTCATGAGGACATCTTACTTCTTCATTTCATAGATATATATTATACATGAGTACTTGATCAGGCCTTGCTGTCAAAACTCATACTATGGATATGCCACTTTATCCTTTTTTGGCTATTTTTATCCCCTGGATTCACTTGAGGGGGGGTGTTAGAGTATATTATCATGTTTGCTAGGTTATATAGATAGGTTTTCATATTTTTTCCTAGTTTTCATCTTCTTCTATTTCTTTGCCTATTTATGCAAAGCCTCTCTATTTTAATAAGCATGTTTTTATTCTAGATAATATATGATTTTCCTTCATCTTTACATTTAATATTTTGCAAGCTTATTTTGATGTTTTTATTGTCAATGCTTCAAATTTTTAGTTTGGAATGATTTTTCTCTCATTCCTTTTAGAATGCACTTCATACATAAGTCCAAGTATGCACTTTTCCTTTTAGTCTAGTAATTTCAATTTGTTACATTACTATAATAAAAGGGGATAAATGTAAACACATAATTAACATTTAAGATTAAAGAGTACACTTATGACCATCCTTTTAAAAACTTATTTCAGTGCCATTTGACCACTTTAGTTCACTTTCCTTATGGATGACCCATTATTCTAAACAAACCAATGACCCTAGAATATCCCTATTCTTTATTCAAATTAGTTCAAGCTCATACACAGACTATTCCTAGTATCTAAATCAATTATTTGTATTCTTTAAACAAAAATGCCCTAATTGGATATGTAATGCATCACTCTCTTGTCTAAATCCACTGCTCTTGTCCTTCCACCAAATAATGGATAATTTAAAAAAAATCATATTCAAGAAAGGGTCATCCCATAAGTTTAGTAAGACCCATCCTAATTAGTTCCATAAATACCTTTATAAAGGCACATTTCAAACCATTTTACACAAAAGAAACTTTGAGACAAAAAAATCAAAATTCTAATTGCACATTGAGACAAAATTCCATATTCCTCTCAATTATGATTACATATATCCCTATTATCCCTAAGCTAAAGTATTAATATAGTTCCAAGGTCACAAGTCATGTTTGACACACTTAAACACACTAGTATTGCACTAGAACCTAGCATTATGCACTAGTATTTCACACACACCACTATAGGATGTGATAAATACATGGAGTTTGATCTCTCTTCATACCATTGGTATGTAGGTAGTTCTCAACATAGGGGGTTGAGGTTAAGCACAACTTAAACCATTAATACCTTTTTACTATGTGGTTACATTCATCTTCTTATGTCATTGATCTAGAATTTTCAAGTGAAAATAAGATATATAGTTATCTTTGCATCAGATCAAAAGCTCTTGAACATTCCACAAAACACACATGCGAAGATAAACCTACCCTATAAATTTCAAAACACTATTACATGTTAGACATTGAAACTCCCAAGGGACACCAATACACTACTCTACTATCTAAATACATTTCTCCTATCCAAAAGCCCTACCAATTCTTTTTTCAGGTCTACACTCAGTCAACATAGTTTCCCTATCAATTTCAATTTTATAAATAGTTTGCATCTTAGTTTTCAAGTTAAGTTTATGTTTTCCTTTTTAATTTCAATATTTATTATATTTACATATTTAATAAGTTACAAATTAGTTTGTGTCATTTATTACATATATGTATCATTTTGATTTTGCATAATAGTTTATCTAATAAAGGTCTAGCATCATCTTGGTTCCAAAAAATTGGTAAAACACATCCTTATTATTCCTCATATTAATAGTCCTCCTCTACTTGAGTTCATCAACGTGAATCTATATCTACAAGTTAGTCTTATATATTTTGATGATGACAAACCTAATGAGTTTCAAAACACTTGTAATACTAATTGATTACCTCCTTACATAACAGACTGTATTCCTCCTTATCTAATTCCATGATACTGGACCATTCCTTTAATTGATGATGATACTAAAAGGCCTCCCCCATGCAATACCAATGAAGTTACTTACAGAAAATATTTATTTATTTGTAACAAGTTTTAAGTTTTCAAATTATTTTAAGATCCTTTTTTAATTTCCCCTTGCACTTTCAATAACATAGGTGTGTCTAACAAATACATTCCTACTAATATTTCTCAACCAATGTCGAATGCATGTAACACGTCTTTATCTTATGATGATGACTATACTATGGTCCAAACCCAATCTCGAGACTTGAGGATCCTTAAATATCAAAAGACTCACTAAAATACATGATTTTAACCAAGATGTTCATGTGGTTTACCTATCTTTTGACTCTAGTAATGATGAATTAGAATATGAAGGTTAAGTGCCTCTTGTCAACCCATCATTAGTAAACACTCCATGGGTTATTTAGTAAATTCTTGATATTCCAAAATATGATGGCATCAGCCATCCTAAAACCATTTAGACATTTCATCACAAATCAAACACTATTAGCCAGGTTGATATTGTTCTATATACACTCAACCTTTAGATGGTATCAACCAACCCAATATATTCCAATATTTTCCAAATAGCTATATGAACAAGGTATTACCAAGTGTCGATATAGTTTCATCCTTATCTTCATTTTTATAAATTTGCATTAGCTAATCTAATACAATCACATTTGATTCTATTTTTGATAATTACATTGGCTAATGTGATACATTATAGCCCAGTGTTTTTACACTAGACTGCATTGGTTAGGCTAACACCATACTATCAAAATATTTAATACCTTTCACTTTATCCCCTAAAATTACCTTAGATCTTAAAGTTACTACTATAAAACAAATCTATTCTGAGTTTGATAGAAAAATTAATCATATTTTGGACCTTGAAATAGATGTCAAATATTATGGACCTTTACCTATGCTTCCTAGTGATGATGTTATATTTTAATTTATCCATGTTAGAGAGCCTCAAATTCCTCATGATCATAAACATGAAAAAAAAAAATGGCTCCCCACTTTAGTAATTTCATTTCTAGTGTTGATTCAAAAATGGATCCTATTATAAAATCCCTTTAGCTCCATACCATTTCCTATACGAAAATGCAATGCTTGTTGAAGAAACATTTGTAATTACTATAGTACAAATCCCTCTCCTAATTAAATGATTATCTATAAGTAACTTTATCTCAGTGACAAATATAATTATAGCCTATTTTTTTTTTAAATATAATGAAGCCTTTGCTTGGTTATTTACTGACATGCCTAGCATTGACCTTATCATAGTTTTCCATAATGTCATAACCTATCCAGATGTGAAACCTATGCACCAAAAGCAATGGAAGTTTCCTCTATAGATTTCCACCTTGTCACAAAGAAATTATCAAACTTTTAGATACTAAATTTATCAATCTAGTAGATTACTCAAAATGGGTATCTAACATTATTCTAATTTTCAAGAAAGTCACTATGGTCATCTACATCTATATTAACTTTCATAATATCAACTTAGTATGTCCTAGAGATCATTTTCATTTGCCATATATTCACATTGTTATTTATTCCATAGATATCTATGAGATGTTGTCATTCATGGATGGTTTTTTTTAATATAATCATATTCATATTCCTCCTCAGAGGATCAATAAAACCCCACTTTTACTATTGAATGAGGAACTTATTGCTACATTAAAACACCCTTTGGCCTTTAAAATGTCATATTCACCAACCAATGTGCAATAAACCATATATTTCATGGCCTAATCCATAAAATATTTGAATCTTATGTGGATTATCTTATTACTAAATATAAACATCGTCAAAACTATATTCTTTATCTTGATATCATCTATGATCATCTCATCAAATACAAAGTTAGACTCAATCCTTAAAAGTGTGTTTTTGGTATCACTTCTGGAAAGCTCTTAGGACTTTTAGTTTCCTTGTGAGGAATTTAAGCAGATACCACTAAAATTAATGTTAATTCCAATATGTCTATTCATTTATTCATTCCTTAAATTCATACTTATCTTTGGAAACTTGGGGCAATCCAATAATTTGTCTTTTAAATGGTTTACCGCAACTCTTTTATAAAATTCCTCTTAAAGAAAGGTGTTTCTATTGAATGGACTAATCCATTTCAAAAATATTTTGACAATGTGAGGGAATCATTATATAATCCTCCTACTCTTATACCACCCTTTACTGATCATCCTCTCATTTTTTACATGTCATCTACCCTATATCAATTAGGGAAATGTTTTCCCAACAAGGTGAGTCAAGAAAATAGTATGTTATTTACTACATCAGTCATGCTTTGATAGATTATGAAACCCACTACATGAAAGTGGAGCATGATTGTCTTGAAATATACTTTATCATCAAAAATATTTGACATTATATGCTTTATCAGACTACATACATCATTTTGTATTCTGATATCCATCATCGTTTCTTCTTTAAAGCTTTCTTACCTGGAGATAGAATTATAAAATAAATGGATGGTGTATGCAAATGGAAATGTAACTGATCTATAAAGCAATCCTATATCAAAGAAGATAGATCTTACTTACACTTTTGATTGTTGATACATTAGATATTTAAGGGCATGACCAATATGGATTAACTAGACCTAACCAAGGGATCTCTTACCACAATAGAATCACCAAGGAGGGTTCCAAAACCTCCAGTGAAGTAAAATTATGCAATAACCCTATTTAGGTCCTATGTTTTCATATTTATAAAGAGTATAATGATAAGTAAATTAAAATCTTAATCTAGTACTCACCAAAGCTTGTGGCACAAAATGGGGGTTAGTAAACATAAAATTAAACATGCATAAGAGAATCCTAATTAAGTTGTGTATAAGTAAAAACCTAATGCATGGAGAGAGAAATATATTTGAAAGCCATTACTTATCCTACTTATATCTACTAAAATAGAGGATTAAAGTTAGAGATGCTTATATTGAAAATGAACCCATCGAGACTCAATCTCTCCCTTGGCCAAAATTTCTTTGCAATAGGTTATTGTGGTTTGTAAGGATCACAAGAAATGCCAAAGCATCTAATAATTTTATATAAGACAAGATTACTCTCTAAGTGTAGACCCTAAGATATGAATCCTCAAGTAGAATGATGGAAGAGTATATTTTAAAGAAGCATAAATGATTAACTCTTGTTGTCTCTAATAAATGGCAAAATGAATGTGTAAATATACTTGAATCTAACCCTAAACCTTTATTAAAGTTTATAAAATAGAGTCAGCCCAATCAAATCTATATGGTCATTGACAAAAACAAATTAGGTCTTGGTCTAGGTCGATCAAGAGATGACCTAGACCCTAAATGAGTTTTATCAATTAGAGTACAAGGTCGATGGGGCTGATAGTGTAGAATAAACTATTAGAAAGGGTTTTAATCAAGGGAAAGGCTAATGAAGGTGTAAAATGAATAGATAAGGGTGAAAAATAGGATTCAAATCTTAGGGAAGTGTTTTTAGGAGATGGTTGGATTGATAGCAAGTGGTGGTATATGAATAACAATCCTATGAAGTACCAATGGTCTACCCATGCCTTTTGTAGTGCACCCTTTAAGGCATTCACTTAGAGAGATTATGACTCGATAGGTTTTTTCAAGAGAGAAAGCATTAGTAATTTATAAAGTTTAAAAATATTATGTGTATACATATGCCCCACTCAAATCTCATCATGTGTCACTCAGGGGCAACATGGGATGGTGATTTAAGAAAAAAACATAGCAACACACAATGTTGAAGCTAAAAAATTACAATGTTTTAACAAATAAAATAACTAAAAGTAAATGAATGAAATGGAAATGACCAAAAATAAAAGTAATGTATGTGTATCTTGACTTACGTTTATCACTAGATGGTTATATGTCATGTTTTTAGTTTTGATCATGGAGGGCACAGAGACTGCTTTAAACAAACCCAAGGATACAAAACTAAAGAGAAAAAATAAACAAATGCAAGAAATCCAAGATAATTGATGCAATGTAGACAATATTTACTTGGAAATTTGGAAATTTGGGGTAATAAATGCTAAGTTAGGACCAAATGATTGAATCAAAAATTAAATTAGGTAACTGAAAATCCAAGGCTACTAAAGGTCAAAAAACTCAAACAATAAACCTTAAGAAAGGAAAAGTCGCCAAATCACAACAAGGATACATGTCAAAAATGATAATTAAAAATCAATGTGAAAGTAGTAATGATCCTTAAACAAATATGGGCAAGCAAATTGTAAAACAACATTGATGAGTGAAAAGTAGCAATATTTACTCAATCATCAATGGAAAAAGTGTATAAAAGGGAAAACAACATTGGTGAGTGAGAAGTAACAAACCAACCTCACTCAACAATGGAAAAAGTACAGAAAAGTAGAAATAAATTCAAGTGTCAAAAAAATGTAGCACAATAATGGCAAATGGTAAAAGAAATCAAATCAAGTCTAGGAATGTAAATCCATGGTGTAAAGAGAGTAATCCATAGTCACTTAAACATATTGTTTTATTCTAAAGATAGATAAAACTGAAACAAAGTGGTTCTAGCATGTTTTAATATGTGAAGAAAGGGAAATATAGAATAGGAAAATAGATTTAGAATCACACTACCCTATTAAGGGGGGAATGAAATGGGTAGAGGGAAAATGAATTAAAAATCAAGGTAGATAAATTCTTTATCAAATTCAAGACACTCAAATTGGGTTTGTCAAGACAAGAGGACTTTTGACATTAAGGACTCTCAATAACTTCTCTTAGCCATGCAAATCTTGGGTCAACAAATGAAGTATGAATATCATTCCATGAAGGTTATATGCATGAAAAGTAAACTAGACCTACCTTCCAACAATATGTTCCCCATTCCTCAGGACCCCTTATAGATTCATTAATCTACTACAAAGATTTGGTAGTTGCATGAGAAAGTAGGTAGCACCATAGAATTTGTTAAATTCTCCTGTTCCAATCTACTAGCCCTCCACACCCCAATGGACCTCAGCTCTATCATGAGGCCAACTATAGATTTTGAGATTTGATTGGATATAGAAGGTGTGTTATTAATCACATAATTTGGTGTGATTTTGACTTTTGATTTTGTATGTTACCTTTTTAATCATTTCCTTTTGTTTCAAATGATTCAGATTTTAACTTTTTTAATGGATTTTTCTATTCCTCTTCTATATAGATTCAGAGAACCAAACATTGGTGCTAAATAAAACTATCATTTGAAAACTTTAGACTTGGTTGCTAAGAAATAGAACTTAGAGAGCATGGTAACTAAGAGTCTTATTAATTCAAGTGAAATAAAAGTGTTATCTTAACTTCGACCTTGGTTTATCTAGAGTGGAATGAAAGGAAAGGAAATCAAGGGGGTGAAACATGAAAAAATTTGAATTAATTCAAATTATAAAAAAATGTGACAAAGTTTAAAAAGGGATACAATGATAGTGAAGTGTGATTCCTTATCATAAGAATGAGGTAATTGTAGGAAAACATGCTAACACTTTATTGTTATGTAAAGTTTATTTATAAAAGAAGCAAAAGATAAAGTTGGGAACATGAGATCATAAAATTTTAAGCATTGATAATATATTATATAAAAGTGATATTGAATTAAATATGGTGATTTTATGAGGAAGGACTAGTCCTATTTATGGGCTTACATTTTAACTCATAAAAGAGAAAACTAGGAGGGTGCATAAAGTATATGAAAATAAATGAGAAAGATGGTATTTTTGAAGAAGGTCAGGTCCTATCCATGGTCTTACACTATAAATCACAAAATAAAAACCCAAGAGGGTAAAAAATTCATTGGAAAATAACAAGTTAATAAAATCAAAGGGAAGTCATGAGGAAGACCGAGTCTAATCCATGGTTTTACAATGCAACTCATGAGGAAAAGGAATGAAGGTTTATTGAAAGAGAAACTATTGTAGTAGGTGAGACCCTTATATATATCCTATAAAAAGTGTTAGAATTATATCTTATATAAATCATGATAATAAGGGAAATATCTAATCAAAATACTTCTTTAAAAATTGTTCATTAGTGGGATATTTAAAAATATGGCCTTCATTAGTTTGAAGGTGATAGGTGTTAGGACTGAGAATGTCTTTGACTAAGTAAAGGCCCCACCATTTTTGGGTTTATTTGCCTTATTTTTCATGAGTGTATTATAATTTGAGTACAAGATCACCAACATTAAAAGTGCAGACTTTAACTATTTTGTTATGTTGTTTGGCAATGTGAGCCTTGTATTGGAAATTGTGTTGTTGTGATAAAAGACACTGTTAATCAAGAAGATCAAGAGCATGAAGGTTAGCTTCACATAATTATTCATTATTTATTATATCGTGAAGAGATATATGAAGAGAGGGAAGCTCAAATTCTAATAGGAAGACTGATTTAGAACCATAGACTAGCAAAAATGTGGTTGCCCCAGTGGCAGTGCATATTCTAGTGTGATAAGCCCAAAGAGTGGGATATAGATTGAGATGCCAATTTATGTGAGTTTCATGGATTATCTTTTGGATAATTTTATTAATAATTTTGTTAGTGGCCTCATCTTGGCCATTGCATTGTGGATGGTAGGGCATGAAAAATTTGTGATGGATTTTAAATTTAGCATAGAGTTGTTTGATGTCTTCATTTTTAAAATTACCACCATTATCAAAAATGATAGTATGAGGAATGCCAAAGTGATAAATGATTTGATTGAGGATGAATTTATAAATGGTGGTTCCCATGAAATTGAAGAGATGCATGGCTTCGACTCATTTGGTGAAATACTTGGTATCCATGATGATAAATACATGCTCGTCCTATGATGAAGGTAGCTTCCCTATGAGATCTAATCCCCACATTGAGAATGGAAAGGGAGAATCCATAGTTTGGATTTCATCTAGGGTGTAATGGATTGGATCATCATGAAGTTTGAATGGACTACACTTTTTAGAAAACTCGATGGCAACCTTTTCAAGAGTATGTTAAAAGTAACCCATACATAAGTATTTGTGTGATGTAGTGTGTCTACTATAGTGATCACCAAAAATTCCCCCATGTGCTTGTTAAAGGAAAGGAGGAACATTTTTTTTATAACACAATGGAGAAAGGTACCTTCAATATTTTTATAATAAATTATGTTATATTGAAATACATATTTGAAAGCTTGTTTGCAAATTTGAGTCTTTCTATGAGAAAATGTGTTTAGAGGATAGGTTTGATGCTCAAGGAATTGAATGATGTCTTTGTAACATGGGATCTATCAAATGGTGACAACCTCAATATGGAAAGTAAGTGAATCTTGTTATTTAATTGAAGATTGGGAATTTATTATTTTAATAAGAAAGGTAGAATCCATAAGAACTTGGTGCGGATGAAAAAAGAGATGTAGAAGAAGCAAGTGAATAAGTGATAGAGTTTTGTTCTCAAGGGATGGGATAAATGGTAAAATAAGTGAATTATTTAGCATGGGTAGTGGCTACTTAATGATAAGTAATGATGCTTTCATTTTTTCATTGATATTCACCATTAACCTAGCAGTAGATGAGTTAGGAGTCTCCCAAAGCATGCAAATATGTAATGTCGAAATCAAGTGCCACTTTCATGCCTAGGATTAGGGATTCATATTCCACCATGTTGTTAGTAACATAAAATGTCATGAAAATTCCAAAGGGATAATTTTACCAAGATGAATAGTGAGGATACAACTTGCTCTAGTTGTTTGAATGCATTTAGTGCAATCAAAATGAAGGGTCCAAGTATCTTCATGTAACTCAACATTGATGTCAGGTAGTTCTTTGATGACTACTTTAGATTTATTAGTATCAAGAAGGTTATAGGAATCTTAAAGATTAATTGATTAAATAACAATAGTTAAATTATTTAATTAATCTTTAAGATATATAGATTAATTAAGACCTTCAATATAGAGAATATTATCATATGGGAGAGTATCTTGAAGGTGGTCGGTAGCAAGTATGGGAGATGATACAAGTTGGTCAGTAATGATTTGTCCTTTGATAGATTGTTTTGTAATAATTAGGAGATTAAATTCCATTAGAATGACCATCCACTTACCAATTTTGTCTCCAAGGAGAAAGGATTTATTTAAGAAGTGATGCAGTGGATCAGAATGAACAATAACGTAAGTTGTTTGATAAAGCATATAATGATGGAGCTTTTTAGTTGTAAAATATATTGTGAGGTAATCATGTTCTACTTTTGTATAATGTTTTTCATAGTTAATGAGGCATTTATTGATATAATATATGGCATATTATCTTTTGGTATTATCTTATTGTGCAAGCATTGTCCCAACTAATATGGGTGTGGAAGAAGTATATAATAGTAAAGGATGGTCATCAAAAGGTAGGTGAAGGGTTGGTGGATAAAGCAAATATTATTTCATATTATTAAACACTTGTTGACAAGGATCTATCCATTCAATATAATTACCTTTATTTAGAAGAGAATTAATAGAATAGATGTAGTAAACCATTTCAGGGATATTGTCCCAAGCTTGCCAAGGTAAGTGTTAATATTTGGATTGGAACAAGGGATAGGCATGTTGACAATAACATTAATCTAAGAAAGATTGACCTCAATACTATGAAGAGAGATGAATAACCTTATCAATTTTAAATATGTGATTCCATAGACACATTTTTAGGGATTTAGTCTAACTTTATATTTGATGAGGTGATCAAAGATGATATTAAGATTTGAAAAATGAGTTTTTCAGCTTTTAGACATAGTGATGAGGTCATCCACGTAGGTTTACAAAATATTATGGATGAGGTCATGGAAAATTTGGGTCATAATCTATTGATAGATAGATCCATAATTTTTTAGGATCAAAGAAAATTGATTTGATTTGATTGGTTTATCATTAGCAATATTGACAGGAAGATGATTAGAGAGAATGATGGGTTTGATGGGAAGAAGAAAAGATGTTGAAATTTTCAAAGGTTCAAAGGGTAAGATTTACTTCACCACCCAAGGAGTATCAAGAAGTGGAGAATTATTATGAGTTACATGACCTTCAAGAGCTAACTCAAAATATGTGGAAATGGTATGAACATCATGATTGAAAGCATGTATTTGAGCTAGAGTTTTTTGATAATGTTGAACATCCAAGTCTCATGATTGAGCTTGGGCCATGATGTAGTTATCATCATAAGTTAGATAAATTATACATGTTTTTGATTGGGGAAGAACTTCAAAAATGGAGATGCCTAAATCAATAAATTTACATGGAGACATGATTGAAAGATCTTGAAATAGTTTAGCCATTGCATAATCATTGCATGTGAAGTCATCTTTTATGTAAAAGGATTCCTGAGCATTGCATGGATTAGGGAAATTAGTGATCTCATCTATGAGAGGGATGGTGCAATCATGAGGAAATAAAATTGAGGGAGACACTTTGAGATGTAAGGAGGTAACCTAGTAGTGTTGTAGGTATTTTTCAAATCATTGGGCTCATCATCATTAGAATCAGTAACAGTGACATGTAAATCTGGATTCTTGTTGATGAATTTAGGTAAATGAACACTATTAATCTTTTAAATGTTGGGAATCCAATACTGAGATTTGGGATTTGGAAGCTGGATACTCCAAGGGTTAGGATTGGCCTCATGTTTATACCTTTTTTGTTATGGAAGAACTTAATACATTGGATGCCCGAAGAGGAAATAGCCCTCATTCTATGAGTCCATGAGCATCCTTGGAGTATGTTTTAAGATAAATAAATCAATTAGGTCTAATCATAAGAGGGAGACAAATACAACCAAGTGGATTTTTATTATTTTTATCAAATCCACAACATGTCAAGCAAGTTTTTTTAAGATTATCTTTGGTGTATCCAAGTTGTTGGATGAGCCACAGAGATGTCACATTAATACCAAACCCATTATATACTAATACTTTACCAATGAGGCTGGTATTAATCTCTATTTTGATTAAGAGGGGCGGACATCTGATCAAAAGAAGATCTCATCATCGATCATGTATTCTTTGAGGAACTCTATGGAGGGTTTTGAATGAGGACAAATGGATTCAATGATATGCACTTTAGTTTTTTGAGGCTCATGAGAAGGCGGTTCTTCATTTAAAGTAGATGAATCTTCAATTTCTTGAAGTTATTGCATGATGAACTTATGATGATAAGGAGAGGTATGAACTTACTCCATAAGAGGATTTTTTCAAGGCATAGAATTGAGTTATAATGGGTTTTGGAATAAGAACTGACATGAAGCTTATAAGTTAAAATAGTTTTAGAAGGAAGAGAATTGGTTGGGAGTTTGGAAGGAGTAGATGGTTCCTCATTGGTTTTTAAAGCTAAGTGGATAGTTTTAGTGTTTTTGAGGAGTTTATCTTCCAAATATGGTTTTTTAGGTTTGGTGGCAGGATCTTTGTGAGCTAGTTTATGATGATAATTGACCTTAGCCATGTTTACATATTGAAAATTATTTTAATATTTATCATAGTCATCATAAATAAAACAAACATCTTTGTTGGATTTTTTAGCATTAGATTTGGAAAAGGATTTTTGGTTATTAGATGAAGAAGATTTCTGAGCTTATCATTTTTTAGAAGCATCAATGTAATCTTGAAGACAAAGTTAGATCATGGCTTCATGATTAAAGGAATCACCAAGAATATAGGAGACATAAAATTTTATAATCCCTCTACATGTTTCATGGGAGTGATTGATGTTGAGGTAGAACCAAAATAATTGATTAAGATGATACCATTTGGGAGTATTATTGAGATAAGTGAATGGTTTAGATGGCACTAAATTTTTTTAATTTGTTACATAGTTAATGACATATGAGAGGATTGGGGATGGTTGATTTTATCAAATCCTGGTTTGGATTGAGGAGGATTGTCAATTATTGCATTATTTGAATGTTGAAAAGATCCTTTAATGAGTTTGGTATTAGTTTCAAATTATTTAATTAATAAGTCTTGACATTTGGCTTCGTTAAGAGATTCATTGAGTGTTTGAGGAGAAAAAATCTAAACCTTATATTGAAGTGAAGGAGTTAATGTTTTTATAAAGATTTTAAACAAATTTTTATTAGTCATGTTATGATCATCCTTATGAGATAGATATTTCCTTCATTTGATAAAATCATGAGTTGATTCGGTGGGAGATTACTTGGCATTGATTAAATGGCTAAGTCAATTTTTGGGAAGATCATCATGTTGAAACTCTTTAAGTAGATGATTGACTAAATCCTCTAGTTATCATATGGAATGTTGGGTAAGTTTATTGTACCATTTTAATACATCACCAGTGAAATTTTTAACTAACAATTTAGATATGGTAAAAGTATTAGTTTGGATCCACTCCTTACAAAGATTACCCAATTCCTTAAGAAAAGATGCAAGGTCTTTAGCCCCATCATATTTAATAGTTGGATATATATTATCAATATCAATAGAAATAATGAAAGGGGATAGAGGCTCATTTTGGATGTGGTGAAGCATCTTATTGTGCATGATAGGTTGGGGACGGCATTCCCTATGTCAACTCTACGAGGTGGAGGAATAAAAGTTTGATTGTTTTAAGGGACATGAATGGGAGGTTGATGAACCATGTTGATCAAATGATGGTGTATTTGCATCATTTTGGAGGTGTTATATGTTTGAATTATTTTCATTATTTTCACTATCTATGCAAGAATGTAAGTGGTATCAATTGGTGGATTGGTGTTTGTAGGAGGACTCCCCAAATTAGTGTTAGGGGGAGGGTTTTTAGGTTGTGGATTCCCTATGGGGTTATTGGATATACTTGTGTCAATTTCCCCCACATTATGGTGAAATATTTGAAGGTGTAAATTATCTCGATAGGTATGAAAGGGATCTGATTCACTAATCTCATCTTGTGGAATGATTTGAACCATGTTTCAATCTAAATATGAGGGAGGAGAAGTACTCCAAGAGTGACGATTATGTTGGGAGGTAAAGAAATAAAGAAAGGAGTATCCCATATAGTGTCTAAATTGATTCAGGTTGTCCAAGAAGATTTTTATAGAGGATTTCATGATGCTTGATGAAATGATATGAGATTAGGAAATAATAATGAAAAAGAGGAACAAAGTCATCCAAACATATAATAGTGTTGACCAATAGGTACAAAATCAACTAGGTTGATAGAGTATTACTTAGACACAGGCTAAAAAAGAGTATATAGCCATATGGGTTGATAATGTACTTTTGAAGAGGGAACAATTAGTAAGATAGGGATACACAGTTAGACACATCAGCTATGTACTGTTAAATAGGGAATTAAATGGGGAAATAAGGATACATAGTCAAACAAGTCAACTTTGTATTGTTGAACATGAAGGCTCAAAAGTCTATAAGAGACTGTATCAACAAAAATAATAGTGTTATAAAATAGGGGAAAATTTTTCAAGATGATTTAAAAAAAATGAAATCAAGAACATAAATAATTGGATCAATGTAACTGACCCAATTAGAACACAACACAAACCTTGCACCAATGTTAGCCAATGCAAGTTTTGCAATACAACACACAATGATCAAATAAAAAATAACAAATGAAAATTAAATGGTAACTAATTGGTCATCCTAAGTGTTATTAAGTTAGAATAAAGTTTAATTTTAATGTATTAGGTAAATTGGCTGAAATAAAGAAATAGAAAGCAATCTAAGGTTGGTTTCAGGATGTTTAGGCTGAAAGGGATTTGTATTAGCAATGGTACTAGATTGGTATTAGGGCTTGCCCCCTCACTTCATAATATTTTAGTGATAAGGGTGTTGGGTTATTTTCCAATATATACCATCAGCCATATATTTATACTCGATCAGAAAACTAAGTCAACTTCCTCCTTGGTGATGAAATCCAAGTAGATATACCTTAGGAAGATAAATGTTTAATGATTTTTGAATGTCAAGTGATTTGGTAGTGTGTGAAAAAAAAATATTGTAACTAAAATGATAAATTTAAAAACCACCTATTTAATCTATGTGAGTTACTATAAGTATGTAAACAACTGAAAAACAAATGTGAATTAATTACTAGCAAATAGATATTAATTTTTTTATCAAGAATAGTACAAAGTCGATTCAGGAAACACTGTATGAAAACCATGTAAAATAAAGTCGATTGGGTCACTAATATTCTAAAAAATCAAGGTATATAATAACATACTAAAATAGGTTGACTATGTCTTCTAGATAGAAGATAAAGTACAAAACTGTGTTAAATAGGTCAACCCAGTTGGTTGTAGGGTTGAAATTTTACAGACTATAAACTTTTGAAAAATAGTAATGAAATAAGAATTGAAATGACAAATAAATAAAGGAACCTTGATGAACTTGAAAATGTTTTAGATCATAATTTTTTATGTTATGATGCTCCAATATTGTTTCAAAATTTTATTCACTAGGTTGACTAGTTTGACCAAGTTTACAAAACATTGTATGTTGAAGAAGAAATACTAAATAGAGTTGACTAGTTAGACTATGTTTACAGACCTATATGTTGATAGAAGAGAATAATAGAATATTTAAATAGTTTTATTATGTATTCCAATCTAGAACTGAAGAAGAAGACTATGCTAAATTGATCGATCTAGTAATTTGTATTTGGTGAAGACCTACATAGATCAAAGTCATTTTGAAGTGAATGTACATTAAACATGTGCACATAAAGTTATAACTATACCAAATGGTTTGATACAATACTAAAAATATGGAAAAATATAATATGATGACAAAAATGATGGCATGAAAGAAAACCTACAAGGGTTAGATTCACATCAGCGTCACCAAAATGTATGCAAAGGGAAATGCCACTTATGTATAAAATGAATCCTAGCTCAGAGAAGCTAAATCTTACTTACACTTTTGATTGTTAATACATTATATATTTGGGGTCATGACCAATATGGATCTACTATACCTAACTAGGGGATCTCTTACCATAATAAAATCACTAGGGAGGGTTCCAAAGCCTCCAGTTAATCAAAACCATGCAATAACTCTAGTTAGGTCCTATGTTTTCATATTCACAAAGAGTATAATGACAAAGTAAAGTAAAATCCTAATCTAGTGATCAAAAAATCTCATAGAACAAAATGGGGGTTAGTAAACATGCATAATGGAATCCTAATTAATCTATGTATAGGTAAAACCCTAATACATGGAGAGAGTAATATATTCAAAAGTCATTACTTATATTATGTCTATATACTAAAATAGAGGAGTAAATTTAGATATACTTACCTTGAAGATGAACCCATCAAGACTCAATATCTTCCTTGGCCAAAGGTGCTTTTCAAGAGGTTGTTATGGTTTATAAGGATCACTAAGAAAGGCCAAAACATTCAATACTTTTCCACAAGACAACATTCTTCTCCAGTTGTACACCCTAAGTTATGACTCCTTAAGTAGAATGGTAGAATAGTATATTGTAAATAAACATAAATTAATAATTAACTTTTTTTGTCTCTAAAAAATTTCAATATAAATGTGTATATATTGCTAAATCTAACGCTAAATATTTCTAAAAGTTTAGTTGATACGATCGACCCAATCAACTTTGTACCATTATTAACAAAAATAAATTAGGTATTAATCTAGGTCAGCCAAGGGATGACCTAGACCCTAAATGAGTTTTATCAAGTAGAGTACATTTTTATGGGGTCAATAGTGTAGCATAAACTATAAAAAAGGGTTTTAAGTAAGGCTAGGGCTAATGAAGGTGGAAAATGACTAGAGGGGGTGCAAAAGAGGAGTCAAAGCTTAGGGAAGTGTTTTTAGGAGATGATTGTATTGATAGCAAGTGGTGGTATAGGGAAAATAATCCTTTGAACCACCAATGGTATACCCACCCCTTTCTTGGTGCACCCTTTAAGGCATGTACTTAGAGAGATTGAGACTCGATAGGTTCCTAAAAGAGAGATAATTGATAAAGTTTAAAAATATTATGTGTACACATATGTTAATCTTGATGGAATTTGACTTAAAAATTATTACCCAAAAATTGGTTAAAGTCTAAGTGATCACCAAAAACATTGCCACTGATCTCATCCCAACTACTTGACACCTTCATGACACTCTTTTTGAAGGAGATGTTCTTATCATTAAAGGTATTGACCAAGATTTTTCTCTCAAAGACTACTTCCATAATGTAATGTCTAGAGAGGGGTGCAAAAGAGGAGTCAAAGCTTAGGGAAGTGTTTTTAGGATATGATTGTATTGATAACAAGTGGTGGTATAGGGACAGTAATCCTTTGAACCACTAATGGTATACCCACCCCTTTCTTGGTGCACACTTTAAGGCATGTACTTAGAGAGATTGAGACTCGACAGGTTCCTAAAAGAGAGATAATTGATAAAGTTTTAAAATATTATGTGTACACATATGTTAATCTTGATGGAATTTGACTTAAAAATTATTACCCAAAAATTGGTTAAATTCCAAGTGATCACCAAAAACATTGCCACCGATCTCATCCCAACTACTTGACACCTTCATGACACTCTTTTTGAAGGAGATGTTCTTATCATTAAAGGTATTGACCAAGATTTTTCTCTCAAAGACTACTTCCATAATGTAATGTCTAGAGGGGGGTGCAAAATAGGAGTCAAAGCTTAGGGAAGTGTTTTTAGGATATGATTGTATTGATAACAAGTGGTGGTATAGGGACAAGAATCCTTTGAACCACCAATGGTATACCCACCCCTTTCTTGGTGCACCCTTTAAGGCATGTACTTAGAGAGATTGAGACTCGACAAGTTCCTAAAAGAGAGATAATTGATAAAGTTTAAAAATATTATGTGTACACATGTTAATCTTGATGGAATTTGACTTAAAAATTATTACCCAAAAATTGGTTAAAGTCCAAGTGATCACCAAAAACATTGCCACCGATCTCATCCCAACTACTTGACACCTTCATGACACTCTTTTTGAAGGAGATGTTCTTATCATTAAAGGTATTGACCAAGATTTTTCTCTCAAAGACTACTTCCATAATTTAATGTTTGATCTTGAGGCATAGACCCTCAAAGAATTTGAAATTTAAGTCACTAAACCTAAATCCAAACTCTTCATAGAAGAATTCCCAAATTTCACTATCAATTTGCACAAGGAAATTTTGACACTCCATTTTTATGTATCCAAGTGCCTTCAATGAGCCAGGGTAGGATGTGTCCTAGCTAACACTTATGGAAAAATCATTCCTCTATACTTATGCTTTAACTTCAATGTAAATAATAATATGGTTGAATATGAACCTCTCATCCTTGGGATGTAAGTAAAAATAGATTAAGACATCCCTTAATCACATGACTTAGGATATTTATAGCTTATATGTTATCAGTTTAGTGGTGAATATCAATACACAAGTGAAAATATTATTGCACATCATAAACTTATCTCTACTATTTCCAAAGAGTTTAAATTCTTTACAATTGAAGAAATCCCATGAGAAAAAAATGATAGAGTCAATCCTCTTGCTTCATCAATTTCTCTTTTCCATCATCATCAAGCACTAGACTCATAATTCCTCATCCATATGAGGAAATATCCATTTAATTTAAAATCCAAGGATGATTATCTTATCTGCCACATTAAGGCCATCACTACTTGACAAATATTGCAGTACAAAGATGTTATTTAATTCATTTATTATCATACTTATCCTCTAGAGGTTAAATCTCATGAAAATACCAGGCTCCATAAGAAATATTGCAAATATGTACTTATACATAATATCCTCTATTATCATAATATCATAGGTACCTTGTTTCATTGTGTTACTCAAGATGATGTTATTTCTCTTATTGAGCAAGCACATGGGGTAATTTATTGTTTCCATTATATCAAACATACTATAGCCCAAAAATGCCTACATATGGGGTACTACCAGCCTACTCTCAAAAAATATGCAATCACATTCACTAAAAAGTGTAATCCTTTCCAACTACATGATGACCTAATTCATTATCCTCTAGTTAAGATTCAAACCTTGGAGTCTCCCTAGTCATTCTCTATGTGGGGATTATATCTCATTGGTAAGTTACCTTAATCATAAGATGGAATTGTATTCATCATTATCACCATAGAGTACTTTACAAAGTGAATATAAGCTATGTCCATTGTAAATGTCACTATCATTACCATATCAAATTCTATCCTTAATAAAAGCATATGTCATTTTGAGATTCCTCACACCATCACATATGATAATGGTGGGAACTTCAAAACCAAAAACATGAAGCAGCTATGTGAAAAATTCATAATTATGCACAAATTTTTGACATGAACCCTCATGTAATGGTCAAGATAAAGCTACCAACAAAATTCTTAACAAGATCTTTAAAAATAATATTAGGGATTCTAATTTAGACTATCATCTCAAGATATACCCTAAACTATGGGCTTATCGTAATAGCATCCATAATTCCACTATGGAAACTCCCTTCTCCTTAGTTTATGGCTCTGAATCCATCTTACCATTATATTTCAAGTTACTCTATTTATGCATATCTCTTCACAACACATTCCTGATGAAGATATTTTTAAGTGCATCTTAATGATTTAGATTTATTTAATGAGCTATGTATGAGTGTTTTACATCATAATTGACAATTCAAAGCTCGTATACCTAAACAACACAATAAATTAGTCAAAATATGTACTTTTGATGTTTGAAAACTTAGTGTCAAATTTGGTTTACACCTATGACAAAGAAGGAAAATATGCCCAAAAGTGGTGGGGCCCTTACCTATTTAGATATATCCTTGGATATAGCACTTATAGATTGCAAGAAAATGAAGTAAATATCTTCAAAAAACTAACCAATGCTCAGTTATTAATAAATACTTTTCTTAGTTTCATGTTCTTCTTAGTTTTATTTTTTTATGATTTTCCATTTCCAGTACTCATTACTTTTATGCTTATAGTTCATTTTATATATATGGTGTAGCTATCATTTTTTACAAGTTTAACTTTGACTTTCCTTTTTACACACCTTCGGGTTTATTTTATACATTATCCCTAGTAATCATATTTGGTAATTTTTTCTTTTGTGTTTTTCTCCTCTAGGATTTTTAGTTTTTGAATTATATTTTAACACATCGGATAAGACCAAGCTTTCCTCATAAACATGCATCCATATTTCCTTCAGTCAACCATTATTTCCTCCTTTGGTTCTTTGTTTTTTATTCATTTTCCACACCCTTTAGGTCCTTATTAATGCCTTTGGTTTTTCCTATTGTCAATTTTTTAAGTGTAAGACATTGGATAAGACCAAGATATTCCTCACAAACACTCAGTAATTTCACATTTCATAGATTTATTTTGCTCCCAACTTTCCCTAGACATATTAGAAAGATAAAGCAATGTTTGAGAGTAATGTCATTATAATTTAGCAATCTATATTCATTCACATTTTCCCATTTCTTATGATGATGATTCATGATTACCTATCATTGTATCATCCTTCCTCTACACATTTTTTTACAATTAGGGAAACCCAATTGTTCTATGATCATTCACATCATTCCTCATTTTTCACTTCCTTTTGGGCTTACCAAGGTCATTTTTGAGATTGCACTCCTTTATAAGGTGCAAGTCTAGGATTTTTTAGGCATAATGACCCTTTAGGTCCTCTTCTCTAGTCACTAAGTGTAATCCCTCTTGTTATAATCATCTTTAACACCCATGTTTTATTTTAATGAATCTGTATGGAAGAAGAAAAATAGAAAAATCCAAAAATTCAAAATCCATATCATAAGAAAAGGCAATGTTAAAATTCATATTACAATATTAAAATTCACATTACACCAAAATATGTGATATTTTTTTGGCACATCTCCTATCTTAGTTGAAGTCCAAACTCCATAGTCATCCTATCTTAGTAGTAGACAAATATACTTGTATGTATGAGGTCTCATTTTATCATTACATCATTATATATTCTTATTAGCTACCGATATTCTCACACAAGTACCTAATCTTTGTAGTAGGCTAACATTTCTATAAAGGGTCGTGAAGAGTAGGGAACACATTGGGGGAAGGTAGGATCCTTTTAATTTTCATGCATGCTAGCCTTCATCGGAGATATATTTATACTTCAATAGTCATCCTAAGGTTACATTCCTAATTAGGGTTCTCTTGGGTCATTTATGTTGAAAAATCTTAGTCTTTCCAACTTGATTTGAGTGTCTCATTTTTGGTAAAAATACTATATTTTTTCCTTGGTGCTTCCCTATTTCCTCTCCCCGCATTTAATTTCCCCATTGATAGGTAGGTTTATTTCTAAATTTTATCTAGTTTTATGCATTTCCCATTCTTTATTTATCTATAATAGAAGTTGTATATTTGACTTATTGTGAGATAAATTCTTGGACATTGCCTTATCTTTCTAGGAGTTCTCTTAGTTTTTTGGACCTTGAGATTTCTATTTGCCTTTTTTTATTGCCATTTGGTCCCATGTTTACATTCATGTTTTTTCATCTTTGTTTGAGTATGGTTTGTTACTCCTCTTACATAGATGTTTTTACCTTGAAATCATTTATTTGTGTCCTCTATTTGATTTATATTATTACTAATCTTTCTTTGGATGCATTTTTGGGTTTTTCAGTTATTAGTAACCTTGGATTTTTGTCTTATTGATTTTTCCTTCACTTTTAATTATTTTCCTTGGTATTTTGGCCTTAACCTACCCTTAGTGATTTCATCTTACCAATTGTCCAAGTGATTTAATAAATTTTTAGAAGTTTCCATTTAATTTGATCTTCATGTGTTTGCTTGCCTTACTTCTATCTATTTTTAGCCTTATATACTTGAAACTATTGTAACAATATTGTATATAGTTGTTAATCCTAGGTATCTAGCTTTTCTCTTTTTCTAATAAGTTGCTTCTCCATTCCCATTGGAATAGGAAGAGTCACATTAGGAATGTGAATTGAATATCCATTTTGGATTTTATATTGTAATGTTTTCTTTCTCTCAAACTAGAATCATGAAATAGAGTTTTGTGTGCATTCCATCAATATTCTTTCTGACCTATCATTCATATCAGAGCCTATAATTTAGTTTGTTTTTCTTCTTTATCCTTCATTTTATTGATACAACCTATCATTAATTATTTTCTTTCAAATATTTATATGACAAGGGCAATGAATTTCTCAGGAGGAGATGTTACTATTATTCCAAAGTGTATATAAGGTGCTCGGACCTACATTTATTTTCTAGTTGGTACTTATCCATTATTTACCAAAAATATTAGAATTTTTTGTTGCATCTTCATTGTTGCATGATCTTATTGGAAGGCATTCAGACCTATATAGCAGCTACATGGAATTCCTCTAATCAACATTGGTTGTTCCTTAATCAAAACCTAGAAAAATCCTACTATAACATGCCTACCTACATTAGAGTCCCTAGAAATTTGGGTATGGTATTTCATACTATGTGGAGATTCTTTTGGACTATGTGGAGATTCTTGATAGCCTACATGGATATTTTTGATATATTGCACGGCATGTGGTATGTGGCTTGTGTTCAGTCTTTGGTTGAGTATTATTTGAGAAACATGTAACATGAGGCTAATCTAATTTGTGTGACATAACATGGTGAAAATCTTTGCCAATTTTTTATAAACAACCATCATTATTCTCTATTGCAAACTGACCTAGCACATGGTAGTTATATTTACAGCTATATGTCATCATTCTTCTAAGGGGTATGTAGTCAAAGAGGAGCCTATATATTTAATCTAATTATAATATTGGGTATAAGACAAATAAGGAGTGAGAGGTACCCAAAATTTTAAGCTTTTTCATTTTAAAATAAAAATTGATTTTTTTGTATTAAGTGCTTTATTTCAAATTTTGAATGTATTTAAATTTGAAAACATTTAAAAATAGAACATTTAATTATATTGAGAATGCTACTCTAAGAAAAATTGGGAAAAGTAAACTAAATTACACAATTTAAGGAGATATAAGGATAACTTATCTTTTACCCATTCGTCACTATTGAAAAAAATAAATCTAGAAATCAATAAAAACTTAGTATATTGATGTATGAGGTTTTATTGTTAAGCCAATGTTAATGATAGGGTGAATATTTTTCACATGCCACCTAGGTACCACATACCACTCCACTCTCACATACCTTAAAGCCTCTTTCATGTACTATCAAGTTTATAGAAAGGGCTAGCTTCTTCCACATACCAATGGGTATATAGGAAGGAAGGGTATATAAAGAGGTTTTGTATATCAGTCTAGTGGTATATATAAAGGGGTTCATTTTGGAGTGATGAGGAACCAATTGGGGTTAAAACTCAAAAATCAAAACCATGCATTCAATCCAATAAATCATTGGCACAACATTGATTAGAAAAGATGGCTGGTTAGAATGGTCTCGACAGGTGGAGAATACACTCATATGCAATGATCTATAGTTTGATATTTGTGATGGGGAGAAAAAACCAATTGAGCCAATAGGAAATGAAAAGGATATTCAAGCATGGATGCATAAAAATGAGAAATCATTGATATTGATGAGGGAATCAATCGACAGAGATGTGTTTCATCATGTTTAGGGTTGTAGTGATCCATGGTAAGCATTTCACAAACTAAAGGATCTATATGATTCCCATTCATAATTAGAATTCATTCAGTTGTAATTGAAATCATTAAACCTTGATTTGAAATATAGTGATGTGATGAGATTAGCTTCAAATATATGTTCCAACAAGCATGATGTAAAAGAAACATCTATCAAAATTAACATCTATATGTTTGTATTCATAAAATTCATTATTCCCAACTATTCAACCTACTTGGAGTCTCTACAAGAAATTAACCAATTGAATACTCTCACATTTAATCAATTGGTTGAAAATATGGTAAAAAGAGAAAAGGCCTTTGAAATAAAAATTGATTCCACAATAGGAGAAAGTTTGTGCTATGTCAAAGACAATTAATACAAAACATACAACAAGGCCACGTCTTCCAAAAATGAAGGAAATAATAAAAACAAGAATAATTACAAGGGAAAAGGTGAAAAAAATGAAAATCAACATGGTCAAAAATAGAATGATAAACAAAACCTCTACTATGAATGGTGTGACAAAAAATAAAGTCATGAGACTCACGAATGCAAAACTCCATGGGATAAATTGAAGCATACAGTAATAAGAAAGAGGAATAATAAATTAAAAGAGACAAACTCTACCCAATTCATCAATGAATATGTGTTTTCCAATATATATGATGAAGCAAATACTGTCTTAGTCAATTTTTCATGTTTTATGCTAGGGTTATTGATATCGGTGCCACTCTACATATGACTTTTGGAAAAGACTTCTTTGATAATTTTAGTGATTAAAGTTGTGGTGTAGTATACCTCGCAGATAGATCAAGTCTGAAACCACAAGGAAGAGGTACAATATAGCTCAAGTGTCCAAGGTTTCCATATTTCAAACTCTAATATTTTCTCTAACTTATTTAATTAAAACAAAAATTGTTGTCCCTAGTTCTCATAAGGCAACAATGCCATTCCATTTTTTTGGATAATAGTGATATCACTATTAGGGGAAAAAGTGAAAATGAAAAACTCTAGACTAGATATGAGGAAGGGAAACTACTCAAACTCAAGGGTAATCCATCAAATTCGAGGTATTATGATCATCTCATGGAAGACAAAATGTCTCCAAACATGTTGTGGCATGATAGATTTGGTCACACTCACTATAACAACATTTGTGTATTTCAAAATAATGGTGTTCTTGGCATGACTACATTACCCATAAAATCAAATGAAAAGTGCAAATCATGTATCTTGGCGAAACATGCAAGAGAAAAATTCCTAAAGGTCATAGTGGAAAGCTGATAGAAAATTGTAATTAGTTCACTCATACTTGTGTTCTCTTCCAATTCTCTCAACTAGTGGTCATAAATACTTCATGTTATTCATTGATCAATATAGTTGGATGAGTTGGATATACTTCCTGAAGAAAAAAACAAAATCCTTCGAGACTTTCCAAAATTTTAGAACCGTGACTAAAAATGAATCTTAAACCTGTATTGAGACACTTAGGGCATAAAATGGTGGTGAATACACTTCAAATAAGTTTGAATCCTATCTTGAGAAAAACATGATCAAACACTATCTCACAGTTCCTTGTACTCTACAAAAAAATGGAGTTGTAGAAAGGATGAACAGAATTGTGATGAATATGGTTCGTGATATGTTTTACTACAAAGGGGAAAATCGAGGATTTTGGGCTGAAGTAGTTAAAATAATATTATACCTTCATAATAGAACAACATCAATAGCTCTTAACTCCAAGACTATATGAAAAGTGGTGGGGTCATCTTCCTTCAGTGTGATATCTTCAAATTTTTAGATCCACTTATTATGCATTGATTCCAAAGGAGAAAAGAAATAAGTTGGACCAAACGATTCAAAAATGTATCCACTTGGGATATTCAAAATCCTCTAAGGCATACAGGCTATATGATGAGAAAGAGAAGAAGTCTCTTGTCACAAGAGAAGTTGTATTTTGTGAGACTACAAAAGACAAAGAACATATTGATCAGAATCTACATCAACTTGAAAAAAATTAAAAATTTTATGTCTATAGAGAGTCATTTGGATGTTACAAATAATGTGTGGGGGACACACAGTTCAAAATATATTGATTTTCTATTGTTTACTATACATGAGATTGAAAGTCCTCCTGAAAGAGAGTGAAAATTCATCAGACAATGAACATGGGCCACCAAAATAGAAGGAATAAAGTGATGGAACTTTAGGAGATGAATTTGAAGAACCTAAAACCTATAAATAGGTTCCTAAATAGGTCATTCAAACATTGAAAGATGTGAAACGTGATGAAGTTGGGAAAATAGGCACTAGAAGTGCACATGTAGTCTTATCAAAATCAAACAAGTCCCTTGAATAAATTCAAGATAGAATTGAAAATCTCACTTTTAATGATTCTCTAGAGTAATAAATAAATTTTGTGTTTGATTCAAAACCAACATCTTTCAAACAGGATGAGAAACTTGAATCTTGGGGGAAAATAATGAATATGAGTATAGTGCATTAGTAAAAAATGGTACTTGGAAATTGGTTGACACTCCATATGATTACAAACCTATTGGATAAAAGTGGGTCTACCATAAAAATACAAGGTTTATGGATCACTTTAAAATCATAAATCAAGACTTGTCATAAAGGGATATGCTCAAAAAGAATGAATTGATTATAATGAAACCCTTTCACCTAAATAAAAATAGACTACCATTTAGACCATGTTGGATCTAGAAGCTCATAATAGATGGAAAGTTCACCAAATGGAGTTCAAAAGTACATTCATAAATTTTGACCTCAAGGAAATTACGTACATGACACAACAACCCAAAATTTTTGAAGTAAACGGACAAGAACATAAGGTATGCAAACTAGAAAAATCATTGTATGGTTTGAAACAAGCCCCTTGAGGAGGGTATGACAAACTAACTGAGCACCTCGTGAACATGAAATTCAAACATTCTAATTTTGAATATGAAAATATTTTTTTCAAAATAGTTGGCATAATAGTTGTGTTTATGGTGTTATATGTTAATGGTCTGCTCATCATAGTGAACAATAAACAATACACTATAAAGTTTAGATGAAATTTTATGAAATTTTTTGAAATGATTGATTTGGGTTACCTTAATTACTACTTGAGTATTGAATTAATTTTCAAAAACCAAAGTATTTATTCATGACTTAGTAGAATTATGTTGGTGACATTCTAAGCAAGTTCAAAATGGAAGATTGTAAGCCTCTTAGCATGCCCATGGAACATAATCTCAAATTGACATCTGAAGATTCAACATATTTTATTGGTGCCACTAAATATTAAAAACTCATTGGAAGTTTGATTTATGTGACCACAACTCAACCCTATATATCATTTGCATTTGGTATCCTCTAAATATTCATGCAATAACCTAGGGACAGTCAATGGGTAGCAACAAAAAGGGTCTTTAGATATCTCAAAAGAACATAGAAATTTTTTATTAAATACTCCAAGGTACGAAAATTCAAACTAGTTGGGTATTCATATTCTGACTATAATGGTGATCATGAAGATGGAAAGCCCACCTCAAGTTTTTTAATGAATTTGGGAACAATATTTATCAATTGAAATGCTAGAAAGTAAAAAGTGTTGGTAATTTGTTTAGTAGAAATAGAATATTTGTTCGCTTCAGAGGCAACTAGAGAGATCTTGTGTCTCATAAGGGTTATTTCAAATTTTCAAGAGCAACAGCTTTCATTAACACCTCTCAAGGTTGAGAACAATTCTACAATCGAGACAGTAAGGAATCCAGTCTTTCATGGTCAAACCAAGTACATTAATACTAAGTTTCATTTGATTTGGTACTGTGTGAAATATGGCAATGTCAAGTTACAACATTACCCTATAGTAGAGCAACCAGCAAACATGCTAACAAAAGCACTTAAATGAGAAAATTTGAAAATTTCATAGGAATGTTTGGTCTAACAAAGACCCCTACAGATTAAGGGAGGGGATATAATAATATTGTATATAGTTTTTAATCCTAGGTGTCTAGATTTTGTCTTTTTCTAAGAAGTTATTTTTCCATTCCCATAAGAATAGGAAGAGTCACATTGGGAATGTGAAGTGAACAGGCATTTTGGATTTTATATTGTAATGTTTACTCTCTCAAACTAAAATCATGAAATAGAATTTCATGTGCATTCCATAAATATTCTTTTTGTCATGTCAACTATGGTATTTGTATGCAGCCATTCTGTGATAAAGGTAAGTCAAGGTGTGTATATGGTACTTTTAGTTATTCATTCATTACAATTTTACTTTAGTTTTGTGTTTTTATGTTTTATCTCAGATAATCATCCCATGTTACACTATTTTGACACATGACAAGCTTTGGGTGGTGCATATGTATACACATAAAAAATTTCACTTTGTTTTTTACAGACACTTTCTCTTTTAGTGAATTTTTAAGTATCGATATTCCTGAGTACATGGGAAAATATTACACTAGGAATAGGGGGTTAATCTTGTAGTGCTTTGTGAGAGTTATTATTTTTATGCAATGATCACATCATTCCTTCCTTAGTCCAGCTCCTTCAATTTATCTTACCATTTATCTCTTTCCATCCTATCTTATTAGTTTTTCCAAATTATTTCTTATCCTATAACATCATCCAAGCCAATACCATTTATTTAACATCTTTTCCCTTCATGTATTGTATTATCTAGCTTGATGCAGTTTTGAACCTATTTATTGGTATTCATACTACATCAACCTGGTTGATGTTGTTGTGTTAGCCGACTCCTTTAAACTATAATGGCCTAGTCGATACCATCGGCTTAAAGCTTAGGGTTAGTTTTAAGTATTATATTGTATATATATGGATCATATTTCATTATAAACATATCATATTCACTCTATTTTCTCTATTTTTCCTCATACTTCTATCCTAAGTCACATTTTGAGGAGTTAGTGGTCTACAACCTCATCTTGAAGGAAGTTTGCCTTGTGGTAGTATTGTATATTCACTAAGAAGGGTCCTTTTGGTATACAACATAATACCAACCTTTGAGGTCTTCACACCCACAACATTATCTTGTAAATCTCCAATCAATCCAAGGGGAGATTAATGCTCGATGAATCCAATTCAAAGTAAGTATGTTTTAACCCTATACCCTTTCCTTTATTACTTATTAGATTAGATGTTGTTATTTCTTAGTGAATGAATGTGTGTATCATTTTCTAGGTTCTCTCTACATTTAATATTGATGTAGCTATGGGATTGTGTAGACTTTCCATATTCCATTTTAGCTTTCTTATACCCTTATTTGGTTAACTATGGTACTTTACCCATTTCATCATTTTAACCCTTGCCCATTTAGTTTATTTTACTTTATTTTCACACATATAATAATTTATTCTATTTATTTACAATTAACTAACTACATAAAGGGCCTAGTAAGAGTTAGAGTTATTCTCTTGTGTCATAGGATTAGCCTTTAGACCCCTTTCTTTTTGACCTTGTGATAAGGAAACCCTCTTTCTATATATTTTTTACCATTGGTCACTACCCTAGACATAAGTATCATAGGATTTATTTGATTGACCTTTGTGCTAGTTTAAGTCTATTGAGAGAGAATATGTGTGGATTAATCCTAGCCCATGCATACACCAAAGCCTATCCCATGCATACACCAAGGTCATTTAGTGTTAGGAGACTCAGACATACATCACATGTAATATGTGGAACCACATAATGGATTAACTATAAGTAATTCCAAGGTTATTGAGTGTCTCTAGACTCAAACATACATTATCTATAAAAAAATAAATCACATTATTGTAGACAAATCTAGATTCCAATTTACATGATCGAAAGATAATGAATAATATTCATTCCCCCATCAAGACCACAATACCAATAGGTTTTAAGTAGAAAAAAACCATTTTTCATTGAATATGTAATTTTTATTGTAGTGCATATGCACATGAACCAATATCATGTCTTTTAAATTTTGAAAAATGTTTATATGTGCATGAGCTAGCATCATTCCCCTTGATTCTAATCCAAATGATATATAATTACATGCATCTATATTATCAATTATAACTATATATGAAACACATAATTTTTGTTCCTATAACTATTTTGTATATGCATTCAAATGTGTATTAATATGTACTTAAGTGTTTTTAAACTGAGTACATATGCATGTCATATGCCCTCATGATCTATATCAATATACCAATATTTGTCATGTATCTAATTTTTGTTCTTTGAATCTTTGAAACTTCTAATCTATCATAAATCTTGATTTTTATACTAATGGAGAATTGAATATCTATCACAAGCCCTTTGTAAAATTCCCCTTTTAACATGATGGATTTAGCCTACAAGTCAATCATCTCAACAAAAGAGTTAACTATATCATGGGATTAATATATAATCATGTATAGTCATGTCAACATGTGGATAGTAAGTTATCATAGTATAATGTGTATACAAGAGAAAATACAGTTGATCTATAAATCAATCCTAGCTCAGAGAAGATAAATAACACTTACACTTTTGCTTTTTGGTACATTTAGACAATCAAGGGCATGGCCAAGATGGATTTGTTAGATATAATCAATGGGGTCCTTTACCACAATAATATCACTAAAGAGGGTTTCAAAGCCTCTATTCAAGCAACACCGTGCATTAACCCTAGTTAGGTCATATGTTTTCTTATATTCATAAATTAAATACAAAGTAAAGTGAAATATAACCTAGTACTCACCAAAGATTGTGGCACAAAATGGGGGTAATAAACATAAAACTAAACATGCATATAATATATATACTTAATCCAATGTATAGGAAATGTTAATGCATGGGAGAGAAACATATAAGCTAATAAATGCAAATCTGTCTATTTTAACAAAGGAGAAATAAAGTTAGGAATACTTACCTTTGAAGATGAACCCGTCAAGCCTCAATCTCACCCTTGGCTAAGGTTATTTGCAAGAGGTTGTTTTGGTATGTAAAGATAACAAGGATAAACTAGATCTAAGCTACATAACTTCGATATGCATCCAAAATACTTCTCCATAAGACAAGATTTGTATCTCCAAGTGTAGTATTGAAACCCTAAGCAATGATCCTCAAGTAGAATGGTAGATAAGAAGATGTGCAATACATGATTTTCTTCTTCTTTTATCTCTATAAATGGAAAAAATAGATATGTATATATATTTTAATCTAACCCTAGACCCTTCCAAAAGTTTAACCGATAGAGTCAACCCAATTGACCCTATTAGAAAAAAAATCAGTTAGGTCCAAACTAAGTTGGGCTAGGCTAACTTAGTCCTATAATATGCTCAACTCTCATAACAGAGTCATCCTGGGCCGACTTAGTCCTATAACATGATCAAATATCATAATAGAGTCATCCTAGGATGACTTAGTATTTAGATGGTAATTTAAGGTTTTGGCTTAGGCATGGTCTAAAAATAGGCAATATAAATATAAAATAGGTAATATAAATATAAAATAAACATTTTAAGTATAAGTTGACATTTAGACTTACTTATATAGTTTATTATACTCTAATTTAGATTTTATATGTATTCTTTCAAGATGTTTGAGAGTGGTTTTGGATCTCTAGGATCTATAATACAAATTCTACATTGAAAATCCCAGTGTACCCTTTAAGGTATGCACTTAGAGAAATTGAAACTCAACAAGTTCCTGCAAGAGAGAAAGTGTTAATAAGTGGTAAAGTTAACAAAAATATTATGTGTATGCATATTCCCAACTTGAATTTCATTACATGTCATGTGAGTGTAACACGGGATGGTGCTTCAAGAAAGAAAATGGAAACACATGAAAATAAGTTAACTGAAAATTAAATACTAAAATTAATTCTGAAATGAAATGAAAGTAATTGAAAATAACATATACCTACCTTAACTTACTTTTTTGATGAATGATTGCATGTAAATATACTAGTCTTGATTATGGAGGGTACAATATCTACATTTAAGAAACCGTAGGGATACAAAACTAACAATAGAAACAATGTGTGTGTGTGTAGGATGGTTAAAGTAGCGATGAATAACTTTCAAAATTGATTAAATTTCTTAGAACAATTGGCAAACTAATATTATTAAGGTTATTTTATAACCAAAATATCAAGCATGTAAATGACAAAATGATGACAAATGAAACTATAACACACTAAATCAAGTTGGGAAGCATTTAAAATATAAATGGTAAAAATGAATGTAGAACATACTAAATCACAATAGGAAACACGTAAAACATAAATGACAAAAAAGAGTGTAAAACATATTAAATCACGTTGAAGCATGTAAAACATTGTTTACAAATTAAATATCAATGCAAAAAAACTATAACAAAGATATGTAAGCAAGTGAAAATTAACCCCATGTAAGATAAATATGTTGAATCAAATATAAATAAAAGCATGAATGAATGAAAAAGAAATTTAAGTCAAGATGTAAAATAATCATGTCAAGTGAAGATGAATAAATCATAAATAACTAAAAATTAAATTTAAATCAAGATGTAAGACAAGCATGAAGAATTCATACATAAATAATCAAGTAATAATGTCCAATGTCTTATGTAAGATAAGTGAAGTCCAATAAAATCAAACAATAACATGATGGATAGATAAAAAGTCAAAATCTCTAAATGATGAAAACTCAAACTTAGTGCTTTTTCTAAGATATAATGTAATAAAACACAACCACTTAATGACATGACTAGTATGATAATGAGATGGTGTGGTAAACAAATGTGTAAGGGTGTTTGTGTGAAAAACCTAGACCTATCAAATTATTACAATGCAATTCACAAACTATAAACCAAGAGGCGTAATAAGTAAAATGTGATCAAGGATGTGAACAACTAAAATTAATATCCAATAAGGGGAATATAAGTAAAATGTGATGTAAATAAGGAATGTGAGGTGCCACATGGGTGATGTGAACATCCTTAGCAAGAATGAGACACATGAGGTAAGTAAGGCTAAGAACAATAAAAAAACAAGGGCTTAGGACACTCTGACTAATAAACACAAAGTTTGGGTTAATAAGTGAATTACATAAATCAACCCATGAAGGCTATATGCATGAAAATTAAAATGGACCTATCTTCACAAAACTTGTTTCCTATTCCTCAAGACTCTTTATAGAGTTGTCAGTATACTATGAATATTGGGTACTTTTGTGAGAAATTAGGTGGCACTAGAAGTATATGATATAATAAGACCTCCTAACCCAATATACTATCCTACTGCACCCCAATGGACATCAGATTTATCATGAGGCCAACTATGGAGTTTAATCTCATATTAAAAGAGGAGATGTGCCAAATATAGATCATGTATTTTGGTGTGATCTAACTTTTAAGATTATTTTTATTTGCCTTTTAATCATTTCCTTTTGTTTGTTTTATGATTTGGATTTTAAAATTTTTATGGCTTTTTTTATTCCTCCTCTATATAGACTTAGAAAACCAATCATGATTGAAATAGGTGATGAACACAAGATAACTTACACTTGGTTACTAGAGAGAAGGACCTCAATACCAAGGTGTATAAGCCTCCTAGAATTGCTCACAAGTGTGTAATCTCAAAATTGACCTATGTGCACCTCAAGTGAAAGGAAATAAGGGAAATATGGGGATAATAATAAATTCTTCCATGTAATAAGTGATTCAATTATTAATATGTGTGTATATGGTCACAAAGAGGTAAAATAATACTATGAAAGGGACATGGCTATGCTATGATAGTCATGTTACTAGATAAGTCATACTAACCTAAAACAAATATAGCACAAGCACAAATGAAAGTAGTAGTCATCCCAAAAGAGGTGGAGATTAATTTAAATATGTTTTAATATAGTAATTTGTGAGGATATTTTGTTCCTATCCATAGTCTTACACTACAACTTACAATCTGAACACCAATGAGGTGAATGTTAAATAAGGGGGAAAATAATCACAAAGCTACTAAGACAAAGAATGACATAAAAAGATAACAATGAAAGAGATACATAAGATACAAAATGAAAAAAAAATTGTCAAATGTAATGTGTAATAAAACCAAATAACCCAAAAATAAATAATTGGGATAGTAAAATGTGTTCGTGAGGAAGATTTGGTCCTATGCAAGGTATTACAATGCAACTCATAAACTATAAATTGAAATAAAACCGAAAGTAAATAATGGTGTGAGTAAAATGAAACTAAATGAAATAAAGTGACAAAACAAAGAAACATGAGACAAAAATGACAAGTAAAATATATGCTAATGTCTACATCAAAGATGAACATGTGAAATACAAGCCTATATGTCTCAAAAGGTTTCTTCAAGTTGAATTTGTTTGTCATTATGCATTGTATAAAATAATTGGAATTGTAGAATGCCCCAAATGGTAAGTGGATGTAGGGACATCATCACAAGATGCCCCAAATTTTAAAGTGATATTTTTATGGGCATCACAAGATGCCCCAATATGTGATATGGAGTGAGGTGAAATTGAACCAATAGAATGATTTATATTGGTTTGGTAGGTGAATTTACAGATAGGTAAATATGTTAGTTTATTATATTTTAAAGGTTTTGAGATTGAAAAAGGATATTTAGGAGAGGTATGAAGAGGTCTATAAGGCAAATAAGGACCATGTATGATGCACTTTGGAGTAGGCATTTGAATTAGGTGCTCCTTTAGTTCATGTGACCTAAGAGGTTGAGGTTAGACGAATGCAACCACATATTTGAAGTTGTTCATGTTACTTATCCTTTCCTTATTGGTAGAGTAATAAGGATCAACTATGGTTTGGAAAACATTAGTAGATGAAGTGGAAGTATGGGATAATTGTTTTTTATCATTAGGTAGTTGATGTTGATGTGGTTTTGGTTCATTGGATTTAATTTCAGAAACTTAAAGATAGTCTTGATAACATTATTTTGTTAGAGTATCAATATTAAAATGTGAAACAAGTAAGGAATCAAGAATAAATCATTGAAGATCATGAAAAGACTCATGAGAATGACCTATATTAGAATGCAACCAACAAAACTTATCAGGATTGTAAATTTTGGGGGAGGTTTGGAAGGATCAAAGCTCATGGGCTTAGAGGGTGGTAATTTCTTCTTAAGTTTTTATATATTTAAGGGAGGGTGGGTGGTTTTAAAATTGATTGAATTGAATTCTCCCATTTGAGTTTGAGAGGGCTTATAATAATCATTATTATGATAAAATGATTGGAAGGTTTCTTAGTAGTTGCTTGAATTGGCTCAAATTGAGTCATGAGAAAGTCTTACCTTTTTACTTGGTCTAAGTCTTCTTCTAAATTTTTAGGGGAAAATATCTAAACTTTTTATTGAAGAGGATATTTAAGAGCAATAAAAAATAGTTTTAAAATAGTAACATCATTCATGTTATGTCCACTTTGTGAGTTAGATACTTCTATAATTTGATGAAAGTGAGAGTGGATTAATTAGGAAGTTGTTTGGCATTGATGAAATGGCTAAGGTAATTTTCAAGAAGGTCATCATGTTGGAATTCATTCACTAGAGCATTCACTAAATCCTCTCGTTGTGAGATGAAATGTATAGGATTTTGTTTGTACCATTCAATTTCATCACCAACAAAGGTTTTGGATAGGATCTTGGTGGTAGAAAAGATGTTAGTTTGGACCCATTCCTTATAGATATTACCAAAAGATTTAATAAATGTAGTGAGGTCTTTAGTTCTATCATATGTAATAGTTGGAGAAATGTTTCCAATGTGTATGGATGTAATGAATGGGGATAAAGGTTTATATTTAAGATGTTTAAGAATTTTTTTGTGCATGATTGGTTGAGGGATGAGATTTTCCATTGGCATCTATAAGAGGAGGAGGGACAAAAAATTTATTTGCTTGACTCATGATGATTTAAGGTGGTTGAATAGCCATTTTTAACATTTTAGATTGCATTTGCATCATTTGTAAATGGTTAGTTGTTTATATAACATTCATTTCTTGAATTATTTGAGTTGTATCAATGGGAGGATTTGGATTTATAGTGGTAGGAGGTGGGATGTTAGTTTTGGTAGGAGTATCATTCCCTATACTAGTGGAAGGGGATGCATTGTTGGGTGGAGGATTCCCTATATTGGTAGTGGGAGGAGGACTAGGATGAAGAATCTCATTTGTATTACATTGTGTTTAATAATTGGTTTTGGATTAGGAATACATGAAGGAATAAATTTAATAGTTTCATTTGAAGTGATAATATAAGTGAGATTCTGATCTAAATCTTTAATTATGTAGTGTTCTTGATTAATTGGAGGTTGAAAATATGAGATCATTATGAAATAAGACTAGATAACTAAAAATAGTAAGAAAAATATAAATAATTAAGTTTAAACAGTTGACTTACTTATATGGGAAACCTAAGTATAATAGCATGTAATATATTGAGTCGAACCAGTCGACTATGTTCTAAGGGAAGGTAGCCTATAAAATACTGAGTTGACAAGGTCGATTGTGTTCTGAGGATAGGATTTTTTTTTAAATGTGATAAATTGTATATTACTAAGTAAATTAAATTAATCACACAAGAAACTAAATAAATGTGTTTTATCTAATTTTAACACACAATGCAAACCTTGTACCAACACTGGCTAGTACAAGATTTATAATACGAAATATAATTTACAAATATAAAGTCGCAAAACTAGAATGTAAATGTTAATTCAATAAACAAATATTCTTAAATGTTTTAATTTATAATAATTTCTAAAATAAATGTGATAGAGAGTTGGCTATAATAAGGAACTAGAAAAGTAACCTAAAAATGGTTTCAAGTAGTTAAGGTTGAAAGGGATCTATATTGGTGAGGGTATTGGCTTTGTATTGAGGCCTACCTCATTACTTCACAATCCTTTAGTGATAAGGGTATCGGGTGTTTTTCCAATATATACCATCAATCACATATTTATATTTGGCCAAAAAATAAAGTTGGCATCCCCCTTGGTGATGAAATCCAAGTAGATAGGCCTTAGGTAGAAGTTGTTTAATGCTTTTTGATGTTATGTGGTTTGAAAGCATGTGAAAAATAAAAATAGTGTGAATAAATTAGTGAATTTAAAAACCTCTTATTTAGTTTAATTTTTTTACTCTAAGCAATAAAGAAACAAAAATGAAAATTGAACTAATTACAAGCAATATAGGTTAATTCCTCTATTTTTTAAGAGTACAGAGATAGTCAAATAGGTCAACTAAGTATTCTATATATAAAAGTAAGTTATGAAACTATGTTTATCTAGTTCACGTAGTTCATTATAGGGTTATAATTTTATAGACTACAATCTATGAAAAATAGGACTATAAATGAATAACATAAATGACTAAGAAGGTAATAATAAACATGATAATTTTGAAGATGCTAAATTTTTTATTTTTTATACTAAAAATTTTCTAATAGAGTCAGTTGTGTCAACTATGTTTGAAAACCTACTAATAAAGTCAGCTATGTTGATTGTATTTGTAAAACCTACTAATAGATTTGGTTATGCCAACTATGTTTGTAAAACCTAATAACAGAGTCAAATGTGTTGACTATGTTTGTAAAACCTACCGATAGAGTTGATTGTGTCGATTGTGTTTGTAAAACCTATAAACATAGTCAGTTGTGTCGATTGTGTTTATAAAACTTGCTAATAGAGTTGACTATGTTGACTACGTTTGTAAACCTACTAACAAAGTTGTATATGGTGACTGTGTCTAAAAACCTATAAAAATAAATAAAATTGAGTTTATTGAGTCAATCCAATTACATGTATTTGAAGAAGACTTGCATAAAGCCAAATAGAGTCAATCTGATCGATTGTGTGTTAAAACATGCACACATAATGTTAGATTGTATTAATAAATCTGATCTAGTAGTATAAAATGAAATAAATAATAAATTAAAATTTGAAAGAAAACTTAAAAGGTTCAGTTCACATTAGATTCACCAAAATATATACAAGAGAAAATACATCTGATCTTCAAATCAATCCTAGCTCAGAGAAGATAAATCACACTTACACTTCTACTTGTTGGTACATTTAGACAATCGGGGTCCTGACCAATATGGATTTGTTATATATAATTAATGGGGGCCATTACCACAATAATATCACTAGAGAGGGTTCCAAATCCTCTAATCAAGCAACACCATGCAATAACACTAGCTAGGTCCTATGTTTTCTTATATTCACAAATTAAATACAAAGTAAATTAAAATATAACCTAGTACTCACCAAAGCTTGTGGCATAAAATGGGGGTAATAAACATAAAATTAAACATGCATAGAATATATATAATTAATCCAATGTATAGGATATCTTAATGCATGGGAGAGAAGCTTATAAGCTAATAAATGTAAATCTATCTACTTTAACAAAGGAAGAAAAAAGTTAGGAATACCTACCTTTGAAAATGAACCCACTGAGCCTCAATATCTCCCTTATACAAGGTGATTTACAAGAGGTTTTGTGTTATGTAAGGATAATAAGGATAATTCAGTTATACACAACTTCTCTATGCATCTAAAAGACTTCTCCACAAGATAAGATTTGTATCTCTAAGTGTAGTATTGAAACCCTAAGTAGTGATCCTCAAGTAGAATGGTCGATAAATAGATACATAATATATGATGTTCTTATTCTTTTCTATCTAGAAATAGAAAAAATGGATGTGTATATATATTTGAATCTAATCCTACACCCTTCCAAAATTTTAGCCGATAAAGTCGACCCAATCAACCTTGTTAGAAACAAAAGCAATTAGGTCCAGACTAAATCGGCCTAGGCCAACTTAGTCCTATAACATGTTCAAATATTATAATATATTTGGCCTAGGATGACTTAGTCTTGTAATATGATACACACTTATAATAGAGTCAGCCTAGGATGACTTAGTGGGTATGTGGTAAAATAATGTTTTGGCTTAGGTAGGGGCTAAAAACAAGCAGTATAAATATAAAATAAACATAAAAAAGGTAGTATAAATATAAAATAAACATTTATACATGGGAATATAATTTTTTATACTTTAATTTGTATTTTATATTTATACTTTCAAGATGTTTGAGAGTGGTTTTGGACCTCTAAGAGCTATATTGTAAATTCTAGCTTTTGGAGGGTCCTAGTGGATTTCAAACTTAGCAATATTCTAGGATCTTAGGATTTCAAACTTAGCCATATTTCAAGATTCTAGGATTACAGGGAGGCATCACAAGAGGTAAATGGATAAAAACTATATTGAATTTGGATAAATGATAGGAATGATACAAATCCACAATAATCTTGTAAAAAACTGATGGTTTGCCTTCCCTTTTCCTAATGCATCCTTTAAGGCATGCGCTTAGAGAGATTAAAACTCAATAGGTTCTTGTAAGAGAGAAAGTGTTAGTAAGTGGTAAAATTAATATAAAAAAATTGTGTATACATAATGTATGTCATCAAGGCATGTATGAAACATACGTGATATGAGACATACAAGTTTCATGTCTAGATAGATAAACAATGAGTCATGTGGTAAAGTAACCATCTCTGAATAAGACTAATTAGTATCAGTGCATGATATGGATCATGGCACAAAGATAAATAATCACAAAAAACACATCACATAATTCCATGCAATGTCACACATAAGGCCAAGGGCTACATAAAAATGAACATGTTGAAATAAAATAAACAAGGTCAAGGGCCACATGCTAAGGACATAAAATTTTCAAAAATAAGGGACATAAAAATGCCACACAGAGAAGGTGAAGTGACTACACACTATAATCAATCATTTTTTAGCCTTTTATATAATAAATAACATCTAAGCAACATATAACATATCCATATATATATGTATCAATGTCATATAATAGCAAAATAGCATATCCATGTACCACAATTTAAAATATGAGTACCTAGCATGCCATTTGTAAGATATGTGGCTCAACATCATAGAGAGGTAATAGATAGATATAACTTGTGATAATGTAAATTTTAGAATAATATGCCCCTATAATAGACATGGCCACTTAATAAAAGTGATTCCAACATCTAGGAATCCATGTATGATATGTATGTTTTGTATCACACTCATATACCTCATGAAATGCATGTGTATGAAAATTAATATGCTATCTAAAAAAATATGTGATAAATAACATATTTAAAGAAGTAAACTAGTAACTCAAATCATGTTTGGGTCTTGATTTTTTACTTTTGAGAATATTTTGAACACTTGTTTTTTTTACATTTTTTGTTTTTTTTTGAAATATTTGATTATTTTTTGTACATTTGAAATATTTGAATGCTTTTTTATTTTTTAGATATGTGAAAGTTATAAAAAAAACTATCCAATGATCCCATCAATGGTAGGACCATAGTTTATGCTTGTATCATATAATGGGAGGGTGACTTTCTACAAACAAAAAGTGTTACATGTAGATGAATAAGAATTTGAAAATGAATTAGATGTTGTAATGTAATTGTCTTAATCACTACTTATAGAATATTTTTTAGGATGCATAATTCTATAGGGTATTGCCTTAGGATGCACTGTATAATATTAAGATCTCTTTGAACTCTAAATAACTTTTTGACATGAATCTTTTTATCTAGGAGGGTTTATTACTCTCCTTCAAACTTATTGTATATAGATATCTTGCATAGGTGTAGTAATTATCTCTACACTACACGCTTGAGTAGGTTGACTAATCATATGAAGTGTTGGTGGGGGAGGATGAGGAGACACCACTGACTATATAGGGTACTCATATCAAATGGCCAAAACTTTAAGCACCTAATTACAATGTATATATTTGAGATATCAATGTACCATGTATGGTATGGCATGGAGCTTTTGTATCCAAGAGTGTCCTAATAACATTTCATATATCCCTATGCTATGGAAGACTAAAAATGGAGTAGCCATAATCGTTAAACCAACCTAAAGAGGTAGTATTTTGTGTATGTCCATAAAATGCTTTAGCTACTTTTGATGTATCTTGTAAATCCTACTTTGTGTACCCAAGATTACAAAGAAGTGTCATTTTACATGAGATTTCACTTGACCCATTACTGATCATCACACTATGTATGGGTTGTTTATTGGTATAAATAGAATAAAGATTGCACGTATATCTAAATCACCATTAACAATCTCATTGTTATCAAATGTGATCATAGGACAAGGTGTTGGTGCACATGTAATTATAACAATAGTACCATCTATTAGATGTCCATATTTTGGAGGTGGAGGATGTGCATAGTATGTATGATGTACCTTTGAATTATCTATAGTTTGGAAATGGATTACTGAAAAAAATCCAACTTTTCATTTTCATTTTGTTGTGGTCTAGCCTCCTTTGTGGGTATGCTTAACTCAATAGTCTTATCATACTATAATTTTAACATTTATAATTTTAATTATCATTTACAATTTTTGTAACTTTACATTTGGTAATTATGATTTATAATTTAAACCTGTGGTTAAGTTAAAATTAATAATTACAAGTAACAACTCATTCTTAAAAAAATTATTTTACATATAATTTATCTTTCATAAGTTATTATTGATAATTCATTTTTTCACAGTTTAGAATTTATAAGTGCATGTTTGTAAGTCAAAATTATAATTATACTTAGTAATTTATAATATTACATTTAATAATTTATACTTTTCAAATCAAATTGATATTTTATTTTAAGAATTTTAATTTTAAATTACAAGTTATAATTTATAAATTAATTGGTAATTTTAATCTCTAATTTAATTTTAAAATTAAAATTTTTAATTTATTAAAAATTTAAAATTTTACAATTTTAATTTATGAAAAATTTTAATTTCATTACCTCAATAATATTTTAAACCTCACCACTTTTCATCCTTCATCCTCCTGAGGGGCCCCACTTATTTGACTTGCCTTGACATCACTAGGCTTCATATTATATCCATAAAGGAAGAGCTTAGTTTGCAATCCTACATTTTCCATTCTCTTACCCTAATGATGGTTCATAGAGTGTGAACAAAAATGTTAGTCAAAAACTTAAACACAATTTTATCCAAAAATTATATACTCTAATAAATCAAGTATTGGCCTATAGATAGATCAAAAGATTTGTTAGATTTTGAATATGAATTTTGTCCAAAATGGCTAAGGCAAAAAGAAAGGTAAAATAAATAAGCTTGTGGATAAAAACAATCTTTTTACCTAACTTAAAGTCAAAACCAATCCATTTTTGGTAAAGTGACTAAGTCAAAAAACAAAAACACGTAAAGATTCAGCCAATTAACCTTGAAACGTTGTAAAAATACATGAAAATTCTATCAGAGTGGGTCACACTTGAGGATTAAAAATTGGATAGGATTGAATACACGAAGGTGAATCTATATGGAGTAGTGAAATTATGAAAACATGAGAGGAAGAAACTTCACAATGTGCAAAAGTATTCAAACACAATAACTTTTCATATTACTTCTAAATTAATCATCCAAATAGATTTTAAAAAGGTACATATATAGGTGGAAGACATACATATCCTCACAACCTCATGAATGTGGAATTATCTTACCAAATGACTTTTATTAAACACCTAAGTGACACCTAAACAAGCTAATTAGACCATGTAGGTAAAATAACATGATGGGAAAAACCCTATACTAACACCCTCTTAAGCATAGCTTAGGTTGGTAGTAGAATTGGATCTCGACGCAAAGTCCTAATAAGGTATCCAATTACATAAAAAATAGAGAAGACTAATAAGTCCCCATAGAAGATATTGAAGCATCCTACAATAGATATCATAAAATGGCCAAGGTCGATGATGATATCTTGTGCCTAAAGACTAAAGAAGCTCCATCAAAATCAACTAATGTTTATTCCCTTTGTTAAAGGAATAATATGATAGGTGTACTAAAATTCTTCCTATTTCATAATGGAATATGAAGGCATAATTATGAAGATCTTTGAATATAGTCCAAATATGAAATGTGGGATAAGTCTAGCAAGGTCGTGCACAAGAATTGAATGTATTGCCACTAAAGTAAACATGTCAAAAGAATGACATGGAATGTTTACTAAAATAATGTCCATGTGAAGAGTAGAGCATGGCTCAATAACTGAGGAAGAAACTGTAGATGAAACACATGGATCCATAAATTGAGTATCTACATGAAGATATGAGTTGTTGATGCTCTTAATAAGTGTGCTCTCACAGGAAATAGTAGATTCCTTCAAAATACAAATATGTGATGGCTTTGGAAGAGAAATATCCTAAATAAGAATATATTTATATTTTACAAAAGGATAACTAATATTTGGTAGATTATCATCTTATAGTGGTGGCTTGACAGAAGGAAGAGCATTATCTAGTTGGAATGTGTCATCACAAGAAATAGAAGTAAGAGGAGAGATTACAATAGTCTCTAAAGAGACAATAAGAAAAGGAGGAGGAGGAGTGATATAAATCTCAGCATGATCTCTGAAAAGAGTCTAAAGGATGTTCCAAATAGTTTAAAGACACTGTGTATTCTCCACATGGCAATGAAGATCCACGGAAACATGCAATAGTAAGAAACCAAGAACCCTGTCACAAATGTTAGCCCACTTATTGTATTGATATAATTCAGTAGGGGTACGAATATTTCCATATAATAATGGAGTAAAATTCTTTTTCATGGGCAAGAGTTCCACATGTGCATGCCAAGAAGCATAGTTGGTATTTCTAAGAAAAAATACTAGTGTAGGATCAACTCTTCTCATCCATTTATATGTCTCAAGTAGAGATAGGTGAGTTGACATGACCAAAAGCAAACATGCACACTTAATGTGATAGATGTTGGACTTAACCTAAAATACATCTAAATTAATAATAAGTGCAATATTCACGAAATTTGCCCTAGTATTGCATAGGTTGGCACTTTATAATTGAGTGTGTATACAATCATTACATTTAAGTGTGTGTATAATCAACACATATATAAAATCTACACATGTGTTCAAAAGAGGATAAGAAATGCAACCCCCTTGAAACTATAGCGAATAAATTTTACAAGGCTCGAGAGCATAAATACATGTAGCTCAAAAAATCTCACACTTTCAAAAAAAATGCACTTAAAAAAGAGCTATAAGCTGAAAATTATGTGAGTTTGAAATTTTTTTTAAAAAGAATCAACCTGCAAAATGAAAAGTTTGGGTTTGAAAAAAATTTGACTCAACTTTTCATTGAAAATTTAAACCCCCTTGGGTTGGTTGTGACCAAGGGATTAATTTCTATGTGACCAAGGGATAAGGCTGAGGATGAGTACTCCCCATTTTTTATTGATTTGATTGATGAGGGACTAAAATCACCCTAAATATGCCTACCAATTACACATGAATAATGTTTCCCTTCATTCCATTTAATTTGGCATGTTCTCACAAGTCACATAATCCACCCAAAAGGTGGAGACCCAAGTCATAGGAGGTGAGAATCATGTGTGGGTATAATTTGAGATTCACATCATGCATGAGTAGAAGTTTAAACCAACATATCGTAACTAAAATACAATAGGTCGTAGGTATAGTTCCAAGTTATCTACATGTAGAGATAATATAGTTGTTATTGAAATTCACATATCACATATACAAATCTAAGTTGATGGCTATAAATGTAGGTCACATAAATAATCTAACATAAGTATGATCTCTAGTACCATCCAACCAATCAACCTAGAAATCCAAAGGAGGATTGCAAAACCTGCCAAAATGCCAAAATAGAAAACATGCACACAAAACCTCAAATCTACAAAAAAATTTACAACGTCCTCTAAAATCAAAAAAGACAAACTAGATTTATAAAAAAACTAAGAAAACTTAGAAAACATTTTCCTATTCAAGTAGCAGATGGTATAGATATGTGGGAAATCTAAAAATACTTTCAAACCCTCCAAAAATGATAAAAAATGATTGTCATATTTACATCCAATCCTAGATATTTGAGACCTTCTAAATCTAATGACATTGTATATTTTTTGTTTAGATTCCCTAGTGGTACAGATCTTCATGGATTTTCTAGAAATCCCACCAAACCCATGAAAACTAAAATCAATGAAGAACAACAAGAAGGAGCTAGAATGTAAGTGAAATCACAATAGAGTCAATAACATTCATCTACCAGCACTAATTTGATACCATGTTGAAGTGGGCCACATTTGAGGATCGATAATTAGATAGGAATTAATACATGAAGGTGAATCTATATGGAGTAGTGAAATCATTAACACATGAGAGGAAGAGACTTCATAATGTGCAAAAGCATTAAAATGCAATAAAATTCCTAGTTGGTTCTATATTAATTAGCCAAATAAATTTAGGAAAGGTACATATATATGTGGAAGATAGACATGTCCTCCAATCCTCATAAATATGGGATTATCTTCCCCAATGACCTTTATTAAATACTTAAGTGATACCTAAGCAAGATAACTAGATTATGTAGGTAAAACCATATTGTGGAAAATATCCTACAATAAAATCTAAGGAAAGAATACAAACACTCTGAAATAATTAGATAAACTAAAAAAAACTGAGGTAAAATGGTTTGGAAATGGGAACTTTGATGCAGTTCAAAACATGATCTAAAATAAACCAAGACCTATAATATTTGTGACAAATTTAGATAGTTATATCAATACATACTTAATTTAAAATATAGATCTAATTTTCAAAACTCTTATATACTAAATGCATACAATATACATTTTAAGTTTAGACTTAGTTCAAAGAGTAATGTTAATACAATATCAAAGTTGCAACTTGTCAATAACTTTTTTTAATCAGATAATGAATAAAAAATGACCCAGACATAATTAGATTAAAAGACCAAACTCCAAATAAAAGAGAGGTTCCATGATTTTAGTAATGAAATTATAGCATGTTCTATAAGTAACAACAAATGGTGAGTCTAATGGAAAATACTCATGAGTATTTTGAATCAAAAAAACAATCAAAGAACCCATAATCTCTAGTTAAAACAGTGCATGGAACATGAACAAATCCAAGAAGGGAGATGATAAGAGTAGCTCAGTGACCAAATAAAGTATCCTTATTCAATTGACATGCATGTTATAGGCTTAATTTCCACCCTTGGACAGGGCTCTTTAGGCTCTCTCCAACTAAGCTATAATATTGGGAGAACCCCAAGCTATGGGTAACTTATGTTGGGGTTGAACCTCTAGAGTAGGCCGGCCTCCTTTTTTATTCTCACCTAAACTAAAGCTAAGCCTAATGCTTCACAAGGAAAATGGTTAGAAAGGGGATAAGGGCTCCTAATAAAGTTAACTAGGTGAAGTACCAAACTTAAAAGGTAAACTCCCATAAGCTTGAATCCACACTAGATCAGCAGAGGATAATACTAGCTCACATAACCTCAAGATCAAGCTAATTGCATAAGTATTTCATAAAAGAGGTTCAGAGTAGAACACTAATCGAGACCTATAAACAACATTGACAACTCCCTAAACAAGGTCAAAAAAGAGGATAATGGATGAGTAATATTCTCCTTCACATAATGCCATCATACATAACTCACCAAACACAAATTCAAGGCACAAGATAGGTAAATAAAATCCTTATATTGAATCAATAGGTAGTTCTTATAAATGCTTGATAGGGTTGAGCCTAATTAAGCTAAGCATACTTTTTAGTATCCCCAAGAATATATATCTCTTAGAAAGATAAAATGTCTAAAATCTGAGAACCTTTTTACAAATGGAAAGAATGGGATAATATAGATAAGGGAGAGAGAGAAGAGGAAGCATGTTTCAAGAATAATTAATGAGTTTTCAGCTTTCAAGGGATGCTCCATCACACTTTGGTCCAATCAGGACATAATCTATCATGAACAAGAAATCCTACATTAGCTCCAGTAGTCTCTAGTTCTGCTCATTGGTGAGAGCGAGGCACTAGAAGACAAGATCTTATTTTGCATGATGAGTCATGATTCCTTTGAGGAAAAAATATCTCCAAAGGCACTGATCAAAATTAAATGTTCTAATTACTTTTCCAATTCCCCAATCTACTCCATGAACCTTGCCATTCTCCACTTGACTTCATGAATGAGGACAAAATCCTCATATCTTTAAACTTGACTGAGCTTTGGTTATGTTTACTTTAGGTTGTTACTTATCGAAAGCATGGCCTAGGACACTTCTTCATTAATTACACATATTTATTCATGCATTAAAACATGGACCTAGATTTACTATGGAGGAAAACTAATCTAGGATTATTGGTTTTCCTATAGTCCATATAAGCACGACATCCTACTCGATGCTTGGTCCTAATTTATCAATAAGACATTGACCCTTGATCTATATTAGGTCTAAAATACCTAATCTATCTCTATAGAGCTTTGTTGGAAATTTTTGGTCCTTTATTTATGCACTTTGGGCTAACTTGTATCATATTTGAGCTTAGTTATATATACTTTCCACCAACTCAGGTCTATTCTTTTCCTTTTCCTGAATTGGGTTGTTCCATTAACCCTAGTCAAAACTATCCTAGCTCAGTCTTTTGTTTATCAGTTGTTGGCAATATGACTCAGATCATTGACCTTTTAACTTGACTTGCTTCATTGATCCTTCTAATAGGTTGAACATGTTTCATTAGATCTTCTTGAGCTAATACATTATTGACATTTGGCATCCATGTATTTTCTATTTGGATTTGCTTGGTCCCACCTATGTCATCTTTGCCCTCACTCCATTGGATTTACTAGGTATGAACAAAAGTGAGCCCTCAAATCTAAATTTGAATTGTCAACCTTGCCTCTACTTATGCCACATGACAAGCATGTATTAATCCTCAAGATCATGTTGTCAATATACAATCTCATGTGATTGTGCCACATGTTGATCATTTGAGCTATCTGACCCTTTGACCTTTGCCCACACTGTTGGATCAAGATGTATGATCAAGTAAGGATTGTTGATCAACTAGGACCCATTATTTAAAATCCAATAGATAGTTCACAAGTTTAAAAATGATGGTCTATGGGACATCATTGATATTCATACAACCATCATTAACATTTGCATGACCATTAAATTTAAGCTCAAAGGATTTGTTTTTACTATGGCTTAAATTTGATGTCTACACGATTGTCAAATACATTCATGAGCCCATCAAATAATGAGCACATAGACATCAATTTTAAGCTCTAGTGGTCCCTTTTTAAATATTATGGCTATTTATCAAGGCCTAAAATTGATGTTAGTAAAAATGTTTTACTTTGTTAATTTATGCATTTTCCTATAATAAACAATTTCCATGAGCTGCTTCCTTCAAACTTTCATTTAGGACACTTTGCCTAAAGAATGACCCTTCGAGAAAATTATTTAGACAATCTTCTCCAAAAAAAAGACCCTTAGACTTTTACTTCAGACAAAAGGCCTGAGAGAAAAATACACTTAACCTTTTTAGATGCAGATAATTTCTCCAAAAGGAATAAGTCTTCAAGGAAATATTTTTCGTCTTTTGCTTTGGACACTTTGTCTGAAAGAATTCATGCCTTTTGAAACTTTGTCTCAAAAAAATTATCTGAAAGACACTTACAACACTTAGCCAAAAGATGTAACAAATTATCCTATGGAATTATGTCTTGCTCTAACACTTAGCTAATTACTTAGGCTTTTTCAGACCTGTTCCTGCAACTATTCAACACCATGAAAAAATGCTTGGATCCTCTCCATTTTGCATTTTTTGACTCATTTCTAAGTCTTTGATCCACTAATTCATCAAACCATGCAATATCTTCATGTGTGGGCTAAAAATGGCTACCATCTTAGGTGACTCATAGGGGTTGCATGTCTTTCTATGCAAGAAAACCTAGACCATGCTACCTTGTCTAGTCCATTAGATGTGGAGTCATAAGTCTCTAAAATTAAGCTGGTCTAAAATATGATACAAGGCTTACTCTTCTAGAATTTTCTCTTTGAAACAACAAGGACCAAAAAAAACAATAAAGGCAAATGCAAGTAAACATTTTCAAGAAAGAGAGAACAACTAAACCTACTAAACAAAAAATGTGTACAAGGTCACTTAGAGAAAAGCATAAATAATACTCTAATATATACAAGACCTTTTCAAAATTGGTCCTCCTGGATCAAAATGGAAACCTCTAGTATCATCCACTTGTAAAAAATCAAGATATAAAATACCTTGCATTGGAGGTACCAGAATTGGTGAACCAAGTAGGTTGATGGTCAATCCTTTTGATATTCTCTCCAATGGATGAAATGGAATAAACATTTCTCCGATGTAGACATACTGCTCCAAGTCTTCCAAGCTCAGTTCATGTTGGACTATGGGAGCACTTACTTGTTTTTTCTCATCACTCTTGAGAATGTCTTACATGAAGACTTTACTCAGGCTCTTGGGAATAACTACACTTGATGTAATTGGTGGTTCAAAAATACCATGTTATTCTACCTTGTTCTTATGTAAACTAGGAATGTTCATGCTTAGAGCATCATGTTCATAGCTTTCTATAAGAAGGATAGGTCCCTTAGCCTATTCAAATTCTTTAGCTATGGCATTGAACCGCTGCCATAACTCTTCAAGATCTTCACTGGTATGTTCATCAAATTGAATCACTTGAGTACTTGATATGTCCCCTTCATTAACCTCACTAAATATTTCATCATGCTCTTCAACTACAAATGAGGGTTGATTTGACCATTCCAAGACTAAAACATCATATTTTTCTTGTTCAAAGTCTGATCTACTTTCATCTAGCTCTAACATATCAAGCTTATCCTCTATTTACACTTCATCTTGAAGTGGACCAACCTCAGGCACCTGGTCCTGATCCTCCTCTTCATCTATTGAGAATAGACCTTTAATAATCCATTCAAGGTTTGCCCCATGTTTAGCATATAGATTTTTCTCTTCAAGCAAGTTTACAATATTAAGTTACTCCATTTCACTTAATAAATCTGAGCATAAATGTTGCCATTGATCTTCTAAATCACTCAAGCTACCCTTGACCTCCATACTAGGTACATGAAGGTTGTCCTCTTATTTCTCATTAAGCTCCTACAACTTGAAAGCTAAAACATGATCCTCCCTATGAATTAGGCTACCCATTATGATATCCTCATCATAGACACTTGTTTTGTCCTTTTCAGGCTCACCTATGAATGCAATTTCATCCTCTATCCTTTGTAGAATAGGCTCCTATTTTATAAGGTAAATGGTGGGAGGGTGAAGAAGTTTACCTTGCTTGAAAATTAGGTTAGTATATTTTCATCTAGGTACTTTGAATGCTATTTTAGATGGCTCTTAAATTGAGAAGAGAGAGTCTCAAAACTCTTGTACACCAATCTCATTGAGTTGAGCTATGGTTTTTTGATTTATTTATTGCATAGCTAACCCTTCCTCTACCAGGACTGGTTCTTGGACTACCTCAACTAACACCTCCTTTTTTATTCTTTGTGTCCTCTTTAATTAATTTTCACAAGGGGAATGTGTGATAATTGGTCACCTTTTCTTCTTCCTAGATGGGTATGGGAGAGGGTGGTTTCACAACAGAGGGTATGAAATAGTTAGGGTCATAGGAGAGGATCCAATATGGGATATCTTCATGCGCTTGAGTGAGAATGGGCATAGAGGTAGGAGAGGTAAAATTGATTGGATCAGGCTTAACATACTCTTTTTCCCATTGCTCAAACACTTATTCAATGGACAATACCCATCCTTTCATTTCTTGCTTCTCATCATGTGGGTATTCAGCTTCTTCAATGGATGCCCATGCATTCCAAAACTCTTGCAAGAAGATATTTATCCCCTCCATGTCATGAATAAGGAATTTTTATCCAAGCTTGACCCCCTCCTTGATCTTCATGACTATTCTTCTTTAGTCCAATAATGTCTCTCTGAGTTTTGACAAGGATGGAATTTGACAAGGTTGACTAGGGGGTTGATCAGGGACCTTTAAAGGTTGAGTTTGAGGCTCTTGGAGGGGAGAGGTCACATAAGGCTAGTCCAAATAAGCACGTTGCCCTTCATAAAAAATTAGCATATTGTCCATATTTTAGACCATGCTTCTTATCATTGTTATGTCCTTATTCTTACAAGGTGACCATTGTTCACTTTTACAAACTGACCATCTGCTCTTCACTAATTGAAGAAGACCCCTTTCTTTTTGTAGAGCATGGATAGGGATGACTGGAGAAAACTCCAAACCATTACCAATTTCCCTTATCAACTCAATATAAGTTATTAATGCTTTCTTGACCCCTGATAAGGATGTAACAGGGTAAGTTTGGTCTTGATAAGGGGAAGTAGAGGGATGATTTAAATGCAAAGGAGGCTAACCTTAGCCACATGTAGGAATGGAATGAGCACAAAGGCCATGATAGGGATGATAGGTTATTTGAGGGCCACTTGGGGGGAACACATAAACATTATTTCCCTAATAAGTGTGATGTTGAGATAGAGGATAAGCATATTGATCAAAAAATGACTGATTGTACATACCAAATTATGATGATTAGGCACTTAGTTAGGTTGCTTAACTAGCTGATAAATGCCTAGAGTCGCCATTGGTGTTTGTAGAATGTCCCCAAAGGCTGATACGTAAAATAACAACATCAAAAATCCTTCCAATACTTTGGACCTAAGTCCCATCACGTGTGCTAGAAACTATTATAGGCTTAATTTCCACCCTTTGAGAGGGTTCTTCAGGCTCTCTCTAACTAAGATATAATATTGGGACAACCCCAGGTTGTGGGTAACCTATTTTGGGGTTGAATATCTGAAATAGGTTGGCCTATTTTTTTTGCTCACCTAAACTAAAGCTAATGTTAATGCTTCACTAGGAAAAAGGTTAGAAAGGAGATAAGGGTTCCTAATAAAGTTAACCAAGTGATGCACCAAACTTAAGAGGAAAACTCTCATAAGCTTGAACCCACACTAGATCAGCAGAGGAAAATACTAGCTCACAAAACCTCAAGATCAAGCTAATTGCATAAATATTTTATATAAGATGTTCAGAGTAGAACACTAATCTAGACTTACAAACAACATTGAAAACTCCTTAAATAAGTTCAGAAAGGAGGATAATGGATGAGGAATATTCTCTTTCACACAATGCCATTATACACAACTCACCAAACATAAATTCAAGGCAAGAGATAGGTAAAGAAAATCATTATATTACATCAAGAGGTAGTTCTTAAAAATGTTTGATAGACATACTTTGTAGTATCCCCAAGAGTATCTCTATCTCTCAAAAAGATAAAATGTCTAAAATCTTATAACATTTTTAAAAAACAAAAGAATGGGATAATATAGAGAAGGGAGAGAGAGAAGAGGGATCATGTTTTGAGAACAATTAATGAGATACCAGCTTTCAAGGGATGCTCTATCACATTTTGGTTCAATCAAGACATAATCCATCATGAACAAGAAAACTTGCATTGGCTCCAATAGTCTCTAGTTCTTCTCATTGGCTAAGAGCAAGGAACGAGAAGACAAGAGCTTTTTTTACATGATGAGTCATGATTCTTTTTAGGAGAAAATATCTCCAAAGGCACTAATCAGAATTAAATATTTCAAATATTTTTCCAATTCCCAAATCTACTCCATGAACCTCACCATTCTCCACTTGACATCATGATGAGGATAAAATCCTCATATATTTAAACCTGATTGAGCTTTGGTTATATCTGCTTTAGGTGGCTACTTGTCAAAATCATGGCCTGGGACACTTCTTCATTACTTGCACATATTCATTCCTACATTGAAACCTAGACCTAGATTTACTATAGAGGAAAACCAATTTAGGATTATTAGTTTTACTATAGTCCATATAGGTACGATATCCTGCTTGATACCTAGTCCTACTTTGTCGATAAGATGTTGACCCTTGATCTATATTAGGTCTAAAAGACCTAATCTATCTCTACAAAGCTTTATTGGCAATGTTTGGTCCTTTATTTATGCACTTTGGTCTAACTCAGATCATATTTGAGCTTGGTTTTATATACTTTCTACTAGCTCAGGTCTATTTATTTGCTTTGCTCGAGTCAGACTATTCCATCAACCTTAGTTTAAATTTATCTTGGCTCAGTCCTTTGTTTATTATCTATTGACAATCTGATTTAGATCATTAACCTTTTAACTCTACTCACTCCATTGTTTCTTCTAATAGGTTGCATGCATACCATTAGATTTCTACCTGAGCTAACTACTATTGACACTTGGCATCCACATATTTGCTCTTGAATTTACTTGGTTCCACCTACATCATCTTTTCCCTCACTCCATTGGATTTACTAAACAAATGTGAGCCCTCAGATCTAGCTTTAAATTGTCAACTTTGTCTCTACTTATGTCATGTTTCAAATGTGTGTTAATCCTTAAGATCTTACTATCAATCTATAGTCTCATGCACTTATGCCACATGTTAATCTCTCAAGCTATTTAACCCTTTGACCTTTGCTCACTCCATTGGATCAGGATATACGATTGAGTGAGAACCATTTATCAATTGGGACCCATTATTTAAAAGCTAATAGCTAGTTCATGAGTTTAAAATTAATGGTCTATGAGATGTCATTTGACATTTGTATGATTGTCATTGACGTTCATGCGACCATCAAATTCAAGCTCAAAGGATTTATTTTTACTATGACTTAAATTTGACATCTGCATGATCGTCAAATACATTTAAGAGCCAATTAAACGATGGACACACGGATGTCAATTTTAAGCTCCAATGGTCCTTTTTTTTAAGTAAAATGACTATTTAATAGGGCCTAAAATTGATGTTAGCATAAACATTTTACTATGTTATTCCATGCATTTTCTCGTAACAAACAATTTTTTTGGGCTTCTTCCTTTGAACTTTCATTTAGGACACTTTCCCTAGAGAATGACCCTTCAAAAAAAATGTTTGGACAATCTTCTTGAAAGAAAAGACCCATACGCTTTTACTTTGGATAAAATGTTCGAGAGAAAAATACACTTAGCATTTTTGGATGCAGACAATTTCTCCAAAAGAAATAAGTCTTCGAGGAAATCATTTTCATCGTTTACTTCGAACACTTTGTCTAAAAGAATTCATGCCTTCAAAAACTTTGTCTCAGATAAATTATTTCAAAAACACTTCCAACACTTAGCCAAAAGGTGAAACAAATTTTTGATAGAATTATGCCTTGCTATAACACTTAGTCAAAAACTTAGGCTTTTCCAAACCTATTTTTGCAATTGTTCAACACCATGAAAACCTACTTAGATCCTCTTTATTTTGCATTATTGAACTCATTTATAAGCCTTTGATCCATTGCTTCATCAAACCATGCAATATGTTCATATATAGACCAAAAATAACCAACAGTGCACAAAATGAGTTGATTTACTATTTCATAAGACCTGCAAAGATTAATTGTTATGGTTCTAACCATCCGATTAATTAGTCCTACCTTGAAGATGTTTGCTTAGACATTTCTCTGCTACCATCTATGTGTCAAATGAGAGGTATTGATCTAGAGGATTTTCACTCTTCATATAGTTCAAGATAATTAACTAATATTCTATTTAATGGTATCTTTTATTTTACCATAAGATATATATTTAATTACTTAATTAATATCTTAATTGATATTTTTTAATTTTACTATGAGATATATTTAATTAATTAAATATTTTATTTAACAGTATTTTTTATTTTACCATGGGATATATATTTAATTAATTAATATCATATTTAATGATTTTTTATTTTATCATGAGATATATTTAATTAATTAAATATCTTATTTAATGGTATCTTTTATTTTACCAAGGGATAAATATTTAATTAATTAATATCTTATTTAATAATTTTTTCTTTTACCCTGAGATATATTTAATTAATTAAATATCATATTTAATAGTACCTTTTATTTCACCATGGGATATATATTTAATTAATTAATATCATATTTAATAGTTTTTTAATTTTATCATGGGATATATTTAATTAATTAAATATTTTATATAATGGTATCTTTTATTTTATCATGGGATATATTTTTAAATCTTTATCCCGTAAATCAAAAATCCCACCACTCTTATATTATCAAAAAGATATAAATATTCTTTTAAAAAATTAGTGTGATAATTTAATCATGGGTTATTTAAGATAAGCATGGTTGCATGTTTTCTTTTAAATCCAAGTCTTTATTCTATCAAAGAAATGTGGCATTGACTTCTTGGAGGTTTGTTAAAGAAAGTCATGAAAATATTTTAATTATTTAATCTCATAAATTAAACTTCACTGTATTTCTCCCACTTACAAAGAATCATATAGCTGGTGGAAAAATATTTGGTTCTTGATTTATTTTAGTGGGGAGATTATATTTTTTAAGTGGAGATTTACATCCATATTAATCTTTTGTTAAAATGTTATCTCAAGTCTTTAACTCCAAGATTATTCAAGGACATGGCATTTGATTTGGACAAGTTTATTTGCATGGTAATCTTGTGGTAAAAGCTACGTGGTATATATGGCATGGAAATAGTGGATTATATTGAATTGTCCACCAAGCCAATAATCTTTGCATCAAAACAGAGCAACAAATATACGTTGGAAGATGGTGAGCTTATTTTGGCTTGTATTTATCACAAAAAATATTTGGCCCAAAAATGAGGAAAACTTCTTATTACAGAAAAACAATAATTAATTTTAGCCAATGTGTGAAGGTAGAGAAAATACCAAAAAGCCATGTTGTCGAAACAAAAAAAATTAATTTAGGAAAATTATTGGTGCCTCTGGAAGGAAATTTGTTAATGTCCAACCAATGCCCAAATGACATTGAGAAATATATAACTACAGGTTATTTTATAGAAACAATAAGGAAGATTTCTCAGAGAATAGAGGAAATACAAATTGTTTTTTTTTACAGGAGCAAAATTTTGATATTGTCAGTTGAGGCCATTTTTCCTATTGCAGAATATTTTTTTAATTTGTATAATTACAGAGAGATTTTTAGAACTAGAAGGTAGTTTATAAACCTTCTAAGAGTGTTTTGAGTCTTTGTAGAAACAGAAATTATCTATTTCAAAAATATATATTTGTAGGTGATCATTTTAAAAATAAATGACGTTTATGATCTAAGATCAAAGTTCTTCAAAGGTTAATCAACCAATTACAAGTTATTCAAAGATATAAGTTCAATCATTGTATTTACATCTTATTTAAATGGAATGGTTTGAATGAATCTGAGGACGTAGCCAATTGGTGAACCCGATAAACAATCTATGGTCTCTATTTTATTATTTTATTTCAATTTTTTTCTCAGTGCATCAATTTTTAATTATTATTGATATTTAAAATTTAATTACTAAATTTTAATTAAGAGACTATTGGAAGAAGATTAAAAAATATTAATTGAATGTGTTATCTAAACAATAAAATTATATGAGTTTACAAAATACTCATTCATAATTGCTTAGCTAATTTTATATTCAGATTAAAATAAAAGTCAATTCCTTTGCTTTAAATAAATTTTGAAAATTGACATATTTTAAATAAAACAATATTTATTAGCAAGAGGTTAATTATTGTTTATGAATCAATTTGGTATCAGAGTAGTTGATCAATAGAATTTAACAATGTGATTTACATATGGTTAATAGTTTGTTATTTGATAATTTTGTAGTTGATTTAGGTATGTATTGAATACATAAATAGGTGAACTATGGGCAAGTTGTCAAAACAAGAGAAGCTCGATGAGATTGAGTCATATAATCAACATATCTAATAAGAGAACTCTCTCTTGAGATCAAAATTTTTCTCCATGAAAGAGGAGATCAAAACGATGAAATATGATTTGCAAACCAAAGATGAACTCTTGGCAAAGTTGCAGAATGGTGAATCAATAAAGAAGTTACCCTCTGCATCATATTCATAAATAATGATAGATGAATAAACTGTACGTAAGTCATCATGTAGTACTTCATCTCATTCATGTTTAGATATTATTTTTGGTATTTTTGAAAACACATTAAGCGTATTAGGTTTAAACTATTAAATACATGAAATTTGATGGAAGAGACCTTAGTAAAAATGGACAAGGCATAACTAACCCCATACAAGGAGAGGATAGGCCTCATTTTATAGGTTTGGGGTATAATGGCAAGCAAATGAAAATTGAAGAGAATTTCAAATATGTAAAAAGAAGACAAGCTTCCAACTAACAAGAATATAAGCCATGAATTTTTTAGAATTAATCATCACAGGTGGATGAGAGGTGTAAGAGAACTAGAAAAAAAGATATTGAGATTCCACCTCCTCTTTCTTGCACAACACATAGCACTAAAATTTTGATAAATTCTAAAAAAATTAATGCACTATTTCAGTTTGAACAATATGGCTATGATATATAGAAAATGTGGTATACTTCTTGTAATTTTTGCAGGTTAAGTAATCATTTTGTTGCTTATTATTAGAAGAAAAAATATCTGCTAAAGAATTTCTTGCCTTTTGTGAAAGATAAAGCAGGTGCTAATGATCTTTCAAAGGCAAGAAATGGTAAACAAGTTTCCTCATCAAAAAAAGAAAAGATGAACTTTCGCACTCATTGTCACAAGAATGGACATAGAGTTGAGAAATGTTGGAAACCTCAAACATCACACTATCCTAAACATGGTAAATATTCTAACTTATATTTCAATTGTGAAAACAAAGAATTATTATCACAAGATTTTTGGTCTAAATATCCATACAGTTTTTGTGGATTAAATAATCACTGTGTTGTCTTATGTTGGAAAAGAAAACTAGTTAATATGATATCTTTATTTTCTAAGAAGAAATAAATAGGTAATAATTATTGTACTCATTGTAGTCTAAGTGGTCACCAAAAAGATAAGCGTTGGGTATTGCATCTACAACTATGTCTTAAGTATTGCAGGAAGACATCTATGAAGAATGATGCATCCATAAGCAAAAAAAAAGTTGTTTTAAACCCATCAGTTTTGAAAACAAAACAAGAGGAAGACCACTTCTCTACCGATTATCCACAAATGACTTCATTCATTTTTAATTTGGATGGTAATGATAATTTATTTTCTAGTGGTAATTTTGTATAGCTATGGTATTAATTAGCGTGCATATGGTCAAAACAAATTTAGTATTCTAAGGAATATATTTTAATTTTGAACAATTTTGGAGCTATCAGCTGTGAGAAAATTTGAGTGAAATGTTTATCATACTTGAATTATTTTTCTCATATTTATGGTTTTGCTAAACTCTATTTTTAAATCTCCTAATAATGTTTTGAATTCTTGATGCATTTGTAAAGAAATTAACTCATATTTAATCTTGGAGATATTCCCAAATGATTTAAGTTTGGAATATGGTTTATTGGAGTGACCTATAGAGAAAAACCAAGGGACAGGTTTATCATACTTGGATTATTTTTCTCACATTTGAGTTTTGGAAAAACTTTATTTTTAAACCTTGACAGCAGTATATGCAAATTATATGGAACATGATTAATATGTCTATTTTAGAAAAATTTACATTTCAGTATCTATATTGAGAAGGTAATTTACTTCTATCTACAATTTAGTATTGGGTAGATATTTCTTTCACTAGCATTTCAAGGATTCAGTTTCATTTTTGAATCGATACCATGATATTTTGCAGAAAAATTGTTTCCAACTTTAAAGAGTGATTTGACCTTTCAAGGACCAAAAATATCTTATTAGGGAGGTTTGATCCGGAAGATTTTCACTCTTCATATGGCTCAAAATAATTAATATATTATTTAATGGTATCTTTTATTTTACCATGGATTATATATTTAATCAATTAATATCCTATTTAATGATAGTTTTAATTTTACTATGGGATATATTTAATTAATTAAATATCTTATTTAATGGTATTTTTTATTTTACCATGGGATATATATTTAATTAATTAATATTTTATTTAATGATTTTTTTATTTTACCATGAAATATATTTAATTATTTAAATACCCTATTTAATGGTATCTTTTATTTTACCATGGAATATATATTTAATTAATTAATATCATATTTAATAAAAAAATTATTTTACCATGAGATATATTTAATTAATTGATATCATATTTAATGATTTTTTTAATTTTACTATGGGATATATTTTAATTAATTAAATATCTTACTTAATAGTATCTTTTATTTTACTATGAGATATATTTTTAAATCTTTATCTCATAAATCAAGAATCCTACCACTCTTATATTATCAAAAAGATATAATTTTTTTTTTAAATAATTGGTGTGGTAGTTTAAACATGGGTTATTTAAGATAAGCATGATTGCATGTTTTTTTTTAAATCTAAGTATTTATTCCATAAAAAAAATGTGGCATTGACTTGTTGGAGCCCTGTTAAAGAAATTCATGGTAACATTTTAATTCTTTAATCTCATAAATTAAATTTCACTTTATTTCCCCCACTTGCAAAGAATCATACATTTGGTGGAAAGATATTTGGTTCTTGATTTATTTTAGCTAAGAGATTATGGTTTTTGGTGAAGATTTATATGCATATTAATCTTTTCTTTAAATATTATCCCAATTATTTAACTCTAAGATTATTCAAGGACAACGTGGCATTTGAATTGGACAAATTTATTTGCATGGTAATCTTGTGGTAAAAGCTACATGGTATATATGACATGGAAATAGTAGATTATATTGAATTGTCCACCAAACCAATAATCTTGGTGTCAATATAGAGCAGCAACTATGCGTTGGAAGATGGAGAGCCTATTTTAGCGTGTATTTATCACAAAAAATATTTGCCAAAAAATGGGGAAAACTCATTATTATGGGAAAATAATAATTATTCTTAGTCATGAAGGTAGTGGAAATACTAGAAAGTCATGTTGTCGAAATAGAAAAACTTAATTCGAAGAAATTATTGGTGTCCCTAGAGGGAAGTTTGTTAATGACCAGCTAACGCCAAGTAGTATTGAGAAATATATAAGTACAGGTTATTTTACAGAGGTAGTAAAGAAAATTTCTCAGAGAACAGAGGAAATACAAATTGTATTTTTTTTATAGGGGCAAAATTTTGATATAGCTAGTTGAGACCATTTTGCCTATTCTAAAATATTTTTTTAGTATGTATAACTACAGAGAGGGATTTTTAAAACCATAAGGTAGTTTATAAACCTTTTGAGAGTATTTTGCCTCCCTGAAGAGAGATAAATTACTCATTTTGGAGATATATATTTGTAGATAATCATTTTGAAAATGAAGGATGTTTGTGATCTGAGAGCAAACTTCTTCAGAGGTTGATCAACCAATTACAAGTTATTCAGTGATGTAAGTTTAATCATTGTATTTACATTTTATTTAAATAAAATAGTTTGAATGAAATTGGGGACGTAGCCAATTGGTGAACCCCATAAACAATCTCTAGTCTCTATTTTATTATTTTATTTCAATTTTTTTTCTCAGTATATCAATTTTTAATTATTATTGATATTTAGAATTTAATTACTAAAATTTAATTAAGAAACTATTGATAAAGGATTAAAAAATATTAATTAAATGTGTTATCTAGATAATAAAATTATATGAGTTTACAAAATACTCATTCATAATTGTTCAGTTAATTTTACATTTAGATTAAAATAAAAGTCAATTCTTTTAATTTAAATAAATTTTGAAAATTGACATATTTTAAAAATCCATTTTAAATTAAAAAAGTATTTATTAATAGGGGTTAATTATTTTGTATAGATCAAGTATAACTATAGATTTTTCATCCTATGTCTTCACCATAGCAAGTTCACCCAAGCAAATCGAAAAACCATTAAAATTGTGAAATTTGTGCTTGGTTTCAATAGGATACCTTTAGTAACCACTTAGTTTTACCCAAACAAAACCAAGTCCAGTACAAATACAATAGTTTCAACCTTTAAAATTGTTTCAATAACAAGATCTAAGATAAAAAAATAACTTCAAAAATACCTTTGCACAAAATTTTACTTATGCTACCTACTTTCAAGATTTTCACTTCATCACCTTTCATTGACTAATTTGAAACCAAAGGACAAAATAGTTGAGAATAAACCAAACAAGGAGAATAAAAAGATAAAATAAGACAGGAAAATAAATCAAAAGAAAAAAAATTATATAGGATCATCCCAGGGTTTTTGAAATTTGTAGGCTAGGGTTAAAGATATGTATTTTGACAAGCAAAAAGATCTCCTCACTAGTTAGACACCTGAAATAGAACATAGTCATAATCAAAATTTTGGGAAGGTTAGTAGGAATCCTACCAAAGGAGGACATGTAATTGCATCTATGTTGTCCTTTTCATTGAAAAAATATATCCCAAATACTTTTGTTAACAATGGTTTCGTGCAATTTAATCAGATTTATATTATAAAACTCAAACATGTACTTACATTACACGCATAAAATTAAAATAGGGTTGTCACTTTTTACAGTCATGATCAACTAAAATAGGACATGATCAACTACCACTACTACCCTCTATGGATCAATCTTGACCTATATAAAAAAAAATTAAAATGAGTTCATGGTCACATATGCCTATGTATAGAAATTTGACCTTTGGCAGTGTGTGGATGACCTATAAATGACTTATTCAAAATTAAAACCCTAATAGAGTTTTCAATAGTTAAAATCTTACAAAGAACAAGAGGGAATGTAATGTGTTGAGTTTAACTCAATCACCCCTTTGATTATTGATCTATGTCTATGTATCAAATACTTTAAAGAGGGAAATCAAGCCCACGTGGGTTCTCCCAGTTAAAGGGCATAGTGTGTAATTGTGTTCCTTTTGCTTCATGTATGCATCTAGAGATCACTTTAATATTTGATAATAATCTCTTGGTTTGGATATAAACTAATTCAAATGAATATAATCAAATTTTTGAAGAATATGAAACCGTTTCTCAGTGTGCAATAATATAAATGTGCCTTAATAGTGAAATTTCCAAGTAGTAGAATATGTAACTTAGAGGTACCTTTATAGAAATATAAAAGAGTGAAACATCATGCTACCTATCTTTAAAATATGAAATAACTTTTAAGGGAAGTTTAAATTTTAAAATTATTAATTTTTTAGGGAAAATATAGGATCAACCCATAAGGACAATATCAATTAGTTTATCATGTCTTGTATATGTCAATTTTGCCTGGGAAGGGTGACACTTGATTTTAAAAAATTAAATGTGCATACAGATGCTTAGAGAGGTTTTTAGTGATTAATAACATTTATTTAAGTTTTAAATAGCAACTTAGAAAGGTATATGTCCATACTATTACTTTGGATAGATTCAAAATAGGACCAGATTAAGTGCTCAAGTCAATTACTAAAACTGATATTATCAAGTATTCATGATCAAATTTGAGTATTTACACAACTAAAAACATTTTTTTATAATATCACTTGTTTTATATTTAAATTATTACACTCATCCAAAAGGAATAAAAATATAATAAGAAATTAAAATATCCTTTTGAATCTAGTTTACATTACGTGACAAGTTTCCCTTGAGAAGCGGAAAGGGTCTATTATGACATGAAACCCATTTGAATTCATTTTTGAATATATATACTATTTTTTTATTTTATTAATTCATGATTTTAGGTCCCTCAAGAGTTATTTTATATCTTGAACATAATCAATCAAAGTGAAGGACAATGGCATAATATTTTTAGGCATATTTTACACTTTCAAACTATGAGCAATGACAAATCAACTATGTCTTACCAAAAGGAACTACTATTTTTAAAATAATATCCAAAACTTTTGTCCTAAAATTAAACTCCCATCTAAATCAAGTCAATAAGAGAATTAGATAAAATGGAAATACACACAAAATAATGTTAAAATAAAAACATTTGTACTATTTTCATATGCAATGAGAAAATTAAAATTTCAAGGTTTGTTATCATTAAGATACTTGTCATATTGAATTATTTATAATTATTTAGGTTATGGGGACTATTAGTTAGGAATCCTAACTTTGGGGTCCCACATCTTTCATATTACACCACCTCCTAGCCTAAAATATTGGATTTAGATATTTTAACTATAAATTTTAAATAGGTCATTTAACAGAAAAATTCTCATTGTGGGAAGTCATACAATGATGTTTTTGTTGACATGTTAATTTTTGGTCATTTAACAAAAAAAATCTCATCGTGGGAAGTCATACAATGATGTTTTTGTTGACATGTTATTTTTTGGTATTTTTGTGGTGAGACCCATCATTAAGACCAATTAATTTATGTAAAATTACCAATAATAATTTCTAAAAAACACATTATTTAATCATTGGCTTAATATTTTATAAATTAAATAATGAACCAAAAGTAATATGGGTCATTAATTCAAAATGAAGGCCCATTAATATAAAATGAAGGGACATTAATATAAAAGGAAGGGCCATGTTTAAAGATGCATGGATAATTAATGTCAAATCTAGTGCCATTTACTAAATGATTTGGTAATATTTGTTCCATCAATGTGGTAAGTTAATACCAACATGTGTGCCACCAAAAAACATCTCTCCTTACCTTTTTACATGGCACCTTCTCAAAAATGGACATGGAACCTATCTAAAGTTCTCGGCCATGTTGTGTTTCACACAGGAATTTTCAAGGGATGAAACATTTCATACAGGTTTATTACTTGTAACTGAACCCACAACTATGTTCTTTTTATTTTCATTTGGTTGTTATTGCTATTATGCCTTCTATGTCCACAATTTTGTTTATGTGCCTTCTCATTTGAGTAAATATTTAATGGTATGTTAATGGAGGGATGAAATTTTATGCACGTGTGTTTCCTATAACTAAACTTATAAATTATGTTATTTTTATTTTCATATTATTTTTATTGTTGTTATGTCTTCTATGTTCATGGTTTTTTTGTGTGCCTTCACATCTAAGTAAACATTTAGTGGTATGTTAATAGAGTAAATGCATGTTTAGATAGAAAGGGATTTGAAATTAAGATGGAACACTTAATAATTTCACCAAGAAACATCTCTTCCTACCTTTTTGTGTACCTCCTCCCCCAAATAGCCATGTAACCTATCTGAAAGTTCTCAAGCATACAACACATTATACAAAAATTTCCATCAGTAGAATGGAAGGATGAATTTTTTTTTATTGTGCCTTATATGTTCATGGGTTTTTTTTCCATTCCTTCATGTTTGACTAAATATTTAGTATTATGGAGTGATGAAACGTTACACATAGGTGTGTTTCCCCTAATCAAACCCACAGTTGTGTTATTATTTATTTTTGTGTGTTTGTTACTATTATTGGCCCTTCATATCTAACTCAAAGTTCCATGTTGGAAGATGTGTTGTTGATTATTGTCAAAGGCAAATCTATTTTCTAAATGGCTTGAAGAGATTTGCTCTATTAATGTGACAAGTTGATGTTGCCTTGCATGCCACCAATACATGTCTCTCATTACCTTTAATGTCATTAGGATTAACATATGAAACATTATATGCAAGTGTGTTGCCTACAAGTTAATTTTAATGGGAGCCCTAGAGGTTTTTTCAATGCATGTTGTTGTGTGCTTTATATTTATATCGTATTTCTATTTCCCTGCATAACATGGGTTATTAAACTTAACATTTAATGGTATCTAGATGGAATTCTTATAGGTTTTCATTCACATACAAATAAAAATTATTATTTTTTAATCAAAATTTATACTTTCATTTTTATTCCAATAAATGTTGACTCAAATGTGAATCAAACCAAATATTTTTCTAAATTCTTGTTTCTATGTTATTGACATGTTCCTGATAATTAATATTGTTATGTTATTTATTCACATTTTAAAAATTACAAATATTATTTACCATAACTTTTATTGATAAATCACTAAACATTTTTTTCTATGTCAATGGGAACCCTGAAATTTATTAATATGTTCCTATGAGTTAATGTTTTTGTGTTATTCATTCACATTTATAAAATTCTAAATATTATTTATCATATGTGTTGTTGATATGTTTACCATTCACATTGTTGTGTTATTTATATTTTTAATGCCTTTATATATTCATGCCTCCAACTTTATATGGCTTTTGCAAGCACCCACAATGTGTTCCCACATAGAAACACTTTTTTCAATGAAAAAGATTTGAACTTGAGATGGAAGACTGAACATTTACTGTTATACACATAAATGCATATTTAGATGAAAAAAATTTAAACTAACGATGGAATAATTATTATAAATGGTTATGTGGATGGAAGACCTAAAGGTTTTCATTCACATATCAATAAATGTTATCGTCTTTGTATCAAAATGTTATTTTTATTCACATAGCAATGAATGTTATTGTCTTTGTATAAAAATGTTATTGTTATTGTCTTTGTATGGAACACAGACTTAAACCACTTAATTTAAAATTTTGATACTTACTAATTTTCAAATGAACACATTATATTATCATTAGCTTAAAATTTTGTTAAGTAAGGCACAATGAAAAATTAATATGGGTCATTAATATAAAACGAAGGGCCATGTTTAAATGCATTTGTGTTTACAAAACTAAACATTTACTAGCATGTGGATGAAAGCCATAAATTTTTTGTTTCACATACCAGTAAATGTAACATCTTTCTATAAAAATTAATAATTTCATTAACATAACATTAAATGTTGAGTCAGATGTATCAAAAATATCCTTTTGTCAAATCATGTTATTATGATTGTAATATGTTATTATGATTTCATGTTGTGTTATTCATTCACATTTTTAACATTACAAATGTTATTTTCCATAGTTGTTGATGATATATTTTCCATTCTATTGTCAATTACACATAATTTGTTTATTATTACCGATATGTTGATCTGATATTCATTCACATTTTTCATTATGTTGTTATCATATTGATATGTTGCTATGATATTTATATGTTGTTATTACATATTTTTGATATATTTTCCATTCTATTATCAAAAAAATTTTATTGATTTTCCATTATATTTTCAATTATTATATTCATGCATTCTTGTTTTTTTATGGAAGTTGAATTGCAGTAAAAGGTGAATATTTGTTAGGTTGCTCAATTCATGAAATTTTTACAAACATTATGTTTCTTGACAATTGTTATATTTGTGAAGATTTACTATATTTGTGAAGATTATGTTTCTTAACACATTATGTATTTTTAAATTTTGAAATGCTCGTATAGTTTTTTTTCAAAGTTTACAAAGGTTGTAATGGTCAACTCTTTATTGCTTCTATTATTTATTGATGTTGTTGATGTTTTTATCTATGAGTAATGATGACATTTTTTTAAGTCAAGAGTGGAGAACAATAATGGTGTTCTCACTTTCAGGTGAAATTTTTTTAAATTTCATTAAGCTTATGATCCATTCGTAGGTTGAATGGTAGATAACCAAAAAAAATTACATTACATAATCAAACTAAATACTTGTACTTTCATAGAATTTATTAATACACTTCATTAAATTAGATATCAAAATAAATACATTTCATTACAATAGTTGTTGTATAATGTTTGATAATGGAACATAGTAATTGCATAAGATACTTCATTTATATCAATACCTATAAAAAATAATGAATCTCTTTAAGGTAAAACAAAAGTTACACCATCCAAGGTGGAAAACTAGCTATGTGCCCTTCATCCCCATATTTAGAGAATGTGGAGTTGTTTTTGGTCCTTCAAGAGTTGTGTCTGTAGTAGGATTTCTTGTCATGTTAACAAAAATATGAGGGATACCACATGAACCAATTGGGGATAGAATGTTTATCATGTCGTTCAAAATGTGATGTTTTTCAGGTAAAGGGTTGAATTCACTATTTAATGTTTTTTCTTTCCCAATTATTTTATGGCCCTCTCAAATTCCTATCCCTTATACCATGCTCTATCTTTTGCTCATCATCTTGCCTTTGTTGTATCTTCTCCTGCTCCTTTTTCCTTTTGATTTTGTTTACAATTTTTAGATGTTCAATTTTTTCCCTCTCAAACTACCTAAGGAATTTCCTCTCATCATCTTGTTGTTTATTCCTTTCCTTCAATTCCTTAATATATTTCTTCTAGTACTCATTTTCTATAAACATTTGATGATAGTCATCTGATGCGAGAATTTGTGATTGTCGGCTTAGCCTGAGTATATTATTTCTTGAATTCTTTGCAACCCTTTCTACTCAAAATTTTAGAAATGTTAATATTAAAGTTTTTGGTCCATTAATTTTATTTTGGATCCAATCTATATCTTCAATTGCATTTTATACTATTTCCGTGTCGACATCTAAATCAATCATTTCATCTTCTACACTCCATTATCCACCTAATGCATAATAAATTACTATTCTTGCTATGATAAAATGTGGTAATGATGGAATTTATATAGAGAAATCTACTTCCATTAATTCACAATTAAGGCAAAAAAAAAATTCTCCCTCCCTCTGCCATTCTAGTGGAATTTCTAGCATAGAAAGACTTAAACCATCTTGGTTGAAACTGAATGTTGCATTTACAGCTTCTCCAACACCTTCAACATTTATTCCCTTTGAATTGTATTTTTTATTTGACCTACAGCACCTTTAACATTTTTTATTTGAACTTATTCACATTTGACAACTTTATCATGTTGCATTTGCTCCATATTTTACATAGTAGCTTCAATGTCTTCCTCATTTAACCCTAAAAACCTCATTATATTTTTAGTAACACTAACTTAATCCTCTTTGACATGTAATGTTTCACTTGGATTCATGTCATTCACTATTGCCTTATGGTTTAAGGGCCAAATACTTGTTTTTCAAAATATAGATATTATATTCTTAAGAATGTGTGCCATATTTAATGTTTTATTGCCCAAATTGGACAATTTATGTCTCTTTATCTTGAAACCACAATGCTTATTCATCTATGACATCTTCTCATTCCTAAATTAGGAATTAAATGGACCAAATACACTTACGTCCAATGACTATAATTTGTGGCTACTATGTGTCGGTAATGTAAGTAGCTCTATCCCCAAAGATCTAGCTTCTTCAATTATTGAAAGTGCAACATGGCTATTGTGCCCATCAAATCTGATAATGTTTTTATTATCATGTGAAACTCTTCCTAGTACATATCTTTATAAATGATGCAACTAGTTCATAAATAGATCTTTCATCATCTTTACATGGGCTTGGGTAGCTACACATGCACTTGGTTCATAGACTAAAATGAAATTATGCAATTGCCTTTTTTATTTGAAGAGGTATAACCCTTGGATACTCTAGCTAACTGCATTTACACATGCTAAAATAGTGATGCATTCTCTACTCTTCAATATTATTTGTGGCACACTCATTTCCCCTTGTTTGGTGATCATTTGCACATCATAATTCCTTACAGTTTACACCTCTATCTCATCATAATTCTATATTTTATGTGGTTCGTGACTATTTTTGACATACAAAGTTCTCATATTATCATTAAAAATTATCACTATGGATGCCCTTAGCATGGTATCCCTATCTCTATCCAATCATTTTGCTATTCTCATAGACAAATTAGGGTGCCTATTTTTTAAGCCTTTCCACCATGATTTATTAGGGACCCCATCATTGAAAGGGTTTGGGCTTGATTTTACATATTTTGAAAACATGTGCATTCAAATGAGATATGTCCAATCCATTCCCCATTTCAACTAAGTCCTTGTACCATTAAACTATCTCACTTTCTTCTATATTGGACCATATCCTTTAATTGGTCCCCTTCCCCTACTAGAGATTCATTCATTCAACATGAAAGTGAAACTGATACACTATTTATTTATTTATACATATACACCATTAAAACACCTTTAAGTTTTAAACAAACTTCTAAAAAGGTTCCCAAATATTTATCGATTGTTAAATTGTATGATTTTAGCATTTTTGTGTATTTATTGATTATTAGTTTAAATTAGACATTATTATCATGTTTTGTCAACTTTTGATAGTCCCTCAACCCCCTTCAGCTCCCATTTTATATCATCTCCGAGTCTACCTTATTTTGAATCCTTTTTTTTGGAACCTCTAAACACTCTTATGGCATATCTGAAGTGTTTGTACAATCCTAATGTATGTTCTAGGAGCCCCTTTTGGCTTAAGTGACTTCATTCCTTATTCCTAAATTTTTTTCTTTTTACTATTAGAATTCAATTTGAGCACCAATGAAATCCTAATTTTAATTCAATGACTATGTCTATAAATACATAGGACATTCTTGTTCATTAAGGCACTAAAAACAAATCTAGAAAATACATTTTTCAAAAGAATTTATTAATCAATTATAAGTATTCTAGAGAATATCTAGCATTCATTGAAGCACTCAAGTTTATGGTATAAATTTATTTGCACGACATTGTTTTTCATTATTTAATTATTACAATTATTGAAGTGTATTTTTTTTGATATGGTTACCATTAAGGGATTTGAATATTAAGATAGTTCCACTATTATTTAGTTTAATAGATACTCCAAAACACAATTTATTTTCATTGTATTTTTTAAGTATTATTGTCTAATTAGGACAAGAAAAAGAATTTTTTTTTTTGTAGGTGATTGGAGCAAAAGTGCAAGAATCTAAGCAAAGTTTTTGAAGACAAACGTATTTATCATAAATTTAAACTATGCAAATTTCCGTGATGTATGTTATTCGAAAGATAAAATTTTGGATGCATCATGATGGGCACACATATGGTGTCTGAAACATTGATTATATATTCTTACAACATGATGCATCTAGAATTTTCTCTTTCGAATATTTATCATAGTTATCAAAAACAAATAGGCATATTTGCAATTTCTTTCCAAAGCATCCACATGGTCCAAACATTGTCAAAAGAGTAAAAAATGATATCCACAAAATTTTCTGTTCATAACAAATTTTTTGGGTTAATCATATATCACATATGAATGTACATTTTCACTATTAACTCTTGATAATTGTCACTATTATTTATGTTATTTAAACTGCATTTACAAATCATGTATATAAATCCTTTTCTCTAATTTTAAAATTAATAAAATAAATTATTTATTATTTTATACATAATATTTAACCTAATTAAATATTTGTATTACAATTTAGTGCAAGTCTATTTATCCATATTACAATGTATTCATATATGAAAGCCTTGTAACAATTACAAAGCATAGAATGTGTTCATAGATATAGGGCACTCCTCCGCTAGCGGTCGTAAAAGTTGATTGTCTACGTTGAACTGGTCCCTATCTTAATAAGGATATTCTCTTTGAGAGAAAATGAATTTCAATATCCAATCCAATATACAACATGTTTGTTTTTATTAATTGTTTAAATGAGTGATTATGTAGGCTTTATCTATCTAGGACATAATTAAGTGGTTCGGGTCTTCGAATTGTCAATCATTTAATATACAAGTAAGATAATTTTCTCTAGCCATTTTTAAAACATATCTCTTTTATTAACCACATATATGCCAAATATTATTAGATGCATAATAACTATTACCAACAATGGCTACCACCAGCCTTGAGGATAACCAATGGACATTAACGACCCCAAGAATATAACTAACGGCCACAACCAGCCTCATATACCTTTTCATAGATTTGAACATGGGTAGGGCTTAAAACAACTAAAGCACTTAACCAACTCACAAACATCTCATTGATTTTAAAACATGTATATTATTATTATTATTATTATTATTATTATTATTATTATTATTATTATTATTATTATTATTATTATTAATTTGTTATATATATATATATATATATATATATATATATATATATATATAGTATTATTATTATTATTAAAAAGAAAAGTGTCGGTACCTTTTATTCCATCTGAGGAGGTGAAAAGATACAACTAGTAGGCCAATGTGAGATTGGAAAAAAATATGAGTAGAGAAGCTCCCACCAATGCTAACCAAAAATGTAGGAAAGCAATAGAACATCAGTAATAAATACAAAATTCTACCTAGGAGACAAAGCCTCAACCAGGGGATGACAAAGAATTAAAAAACATAAGATGAGACAATCCAACTAGGCTCAAAATGTAATAGCAAAATACTTTGAGGGAAAATATCCTCTCATTGATAGTCCCATGTCCATCTCTTACCTAAATATGTATAGAACCTGCTTCAAGATCATATGCATGCTTGGCAAGATCATCCACTTAACTATTTAGTTCACAAAAAACATGAGTGAAAGAGAAGAACTAAAAAGTTGTGATATGTTCCAGTACCTGATTTTAGATGTGATAAATTGGTGAATGAATGTATTTTTCAAATTTGTTTAGCCAATCACACACAATCTTGGAGTCCAGGAAGAAATAAATAGATGAGATGCCCCTCTCCAAAGCAATGTTGATGGCTTTGAGCATTGCTTGAAATTTAGCAAAGTTGTTGGTTTGTAGACCCCTGTCATGCAAAAAAGTAATAGTTATAGAGTTAAACCGTAGGATTCCCCTAGCCCCACTAAGACCTAGATTGTTGAAAGAAGCTCCATCCATAAAGTAGATTAGGGAATAAAATTCAATCTATAGAGGTAAGATACATCTAGGAATTTTTAAATCAAGCGTAGATAGTGTAGGAATGGAGTATTGAATCTGAGCATAGATAAAATTATAAAGGGTACGATTCCATTCAAGATTGCAGCATTTATAGATAGCCAAATGTTCTATTAGATTTTAAGTTGCATTCTCTTGATTGCTTTGTTATATCCTTTGTGTGATAACCACCTAGACCAAGCTTATAAAAGAGTATCACCATGCCATACCAAAGATTGTTGATGTTGATATATGGTGTTCCAGACCTATATGGTGAAATTATAATGGACAAAAATGTGATCAATGGACTCATTCATCTCCCTCCATAGGAAGCAGAGGTTGGGTCCTAACTAACCGCTTTGTATAAAGTAATCTCGTGTTAGTAGTTTATTGCTTAGAGATAACTAAAAGCATATTTTTGCCTTGGGAAGAGCATGTAATTCCCCTAGCCCCACTAAGACCTAGATTGTTGAAAGAAGCTCCATCCATAAAGTAGATTAGGGAATAAAATTCAATCTATAGAGGTAAGATACATCTAGGAATTTTTAAATCAAGCGTAGATAGTGTAGGAATGGAGTATTGAATCTGAGCATAGATAAAATGATAAAGGGTATGATTCCATTCAAGATTGCAGCATTTATAGATAGCCAAATGTTCTATTAGATTTTAAGTTGCATTCTCTTGATTGCTTTGTTATATCCTTTGTGTGATAACCACCTAGACCAAGCTTATAAAAGAGTATCACCATGCCATACCAAAGATTGTTGATGTTGATATATGGTGTTCCAGACCTATATGGTGAAATTATAATGGACAAAAATGTGATCAATGGACTCATTCATCTCCCTCCATAGGAAGCAGAGGTTGGGTCCTAACTAACCGCTTTGTATAAAGTAATCTCGTGTTAGTAGTTTATTGCTTAGAGCTAACTAAAAGCATATTTTTGCCTTGGGAAGAGCATGTAATTTCCATAGGCTCTTCCACCACCATTGGAAGTGTGTTTGATCCATAAGTTCCCTTATGACTCTATATCCCAATTTTACTACATAGTGACCTCCATCAAGGTTATGATCCCAATGGACTTTTGTTGGATCCGCATTGAGGAAGATGGATTTATGAATCACCTCTAAGCAAAATATGTTCTAGCATATGGTATCTTCATTTTCCAACCCATGATTTAGCATAGTTTTTCATCCTGCATGCTAGTTTTTACTCTACCCCCTATCAATGAAATCTACCAATGTGAACAAAGAGAGCCAACCTAAAGTGGTCAATAAGGAGACAAGGAATCTAAAAGCACTTTTAACTCCTACAATGGCATCTCTTCTAACTTGTATGTTTGATCCATCCCCTGGATCCAAGTGAGGTGTTCCCCTATTAAAGGGAAACTAAGAATAATGGATTTCCAAAATATGGTGTCCCTAGAGAAACTCTTTGGTTGTAACCTAATCCACTGCTCTAGAATGTGTGGATAAATGTGTTTCTAAATTAAAACTAGTTTCCATAAACCCTTCTTAGTGATCAAGATCCATGCTCCCTTAGCAGCCAGAGCAGTAGAGAAAAAAGATATCTCTTTGATGCCCCAACCACCTGTAGATTTTGGTTGAGAAATAGTGTTCCATTTGGTGAAAGGACTACTTCAATGTTCTTTATTTCCAGTCCATAGTAAATGTAGGCACAATATATGGATCTTGTTGAGGATCAACTTGGGCATAAAAGTGAGAGAGAGCTAGTATACAAGGATGGATTTAAGAACACTTTTTATTAGGACTAGATGCCCAACCATTGAGATCCATCAATTTAACCATAATGAAATTATCCTTTTTATCTTATCGACTAGCCAAGACCAGTCATTATTTCTGTAAACATTTGGTTTGATATAAAAACCTAGATAATTTATACATTCATCCATGTTGGGCAAGGCAAAGGGAAGCACAATTTGTATATGATTGCGAGTGGCCTAATCAATATGATAAAAGTATATTATATACTTTTGAAGATTTATAACCAAGCTAGTCACCGGAGAGAAGAGCTTTAGTATCTAGTCTAGACAATTTGCTTCCCTTGTGGTTCTATTTTCGAAAATGAGAATGTCATAAAAAAATAGAATGTGGGTAAGATGAGTGGTTTGAGCAATATAAACACCCCTTAGATTTCCATTATTTTTCTCACTAGCAATATGATGGCTCAGAGCTTCTGTAACAAGTAGAAAAAGGAGAGGAGAAAGTGGACATCCTTTCTTGAGGCCCTAAAAAGCGGTAAAGAAAGTGGATTTGGAACCATTGGTGAGAATAGCAAATGAGACCGACTAGTAACAATATTCAATCAAGTTGATGAAATAAGGATCAATACCCACCTGTGTGAGAATGAGTTTGAGATATAGCCAGTTAAAACAATCAAAATCTTTGGAAAGGTCAATATTTATGAGAAAGGAAGGTCTAAACCTTGTTTTAATAGTGTGAAAAGCCTCTTGAACCGTGCCTATAACATCATGGATTTGATGATTGTCAAGGAAGCCAAATTGTTGGTAGGATATGTGATCAGATAAAATGGGCTTGAGGCAAGTAGTAATAATTTTTGCAATGACCTTATAAATTTAATTACATAAAGAGATTGGTCAAAATTGTTCAAAGCTAGTAGGATCCTCTCCTTTTGGGATGCTTGAAATAAAATTAGAGGAGAAAGGTGCATGAATTATACCACTCATCTTGAATTCCTCAACTGTAAGGAGCAAATCACTAGCTATAACATCCCAAAAACCAAAAAATAATTCTAACATCCATTCATCTGGGCCAAGTGCCTTGTCATCTTGGAATGTTTTGAGAGTCTTGAGTAACTCCTCAGGGGTGATAGGCCTAAGAAGGTTTTGATTCACCCATATATAAAAAATGTGTCCATAGCCAAAACATCTCTAATATTTTCCTTCGGTTGTTATGTATAGATGTGCTGATAATGTGTGACCATTGCTTTTGAAATGGAATCAAAATCAAAGAAAACAACTCCTCTACTATCTATAATGCTCCAGATGGTATTTTTGGTCCTACGGGCCAAAGCTTGGTGATGAAATAACTCAGTGTTTTATCCCCCTCATTTAGCCAAGTAGCTTAACTTTTCATTCTCCATTTAGCCTCATGCCATGCCAAGAGTGTAACTCTTTCCTTTTCCAAAGTTTCTAGCTCCCTAAGGGTCTCAGCTTGAAATGCATTATGTTGATAAGAGTTAATACATTTACTAATGTTTTCTTCCACAATATGAAGCTTTTATTCATTATCCTCAAATATGGATTTTAACCATCTCATAGTCAGATTCTTAACCAAAATGAGATTTCTTTATAAATTGATCATAGCATGATAACCACCAGATGTGGAGTGAGAGCTCTAAGTATACTTAATAATCTTTTGAAAATCCTCATAGATTAACTAATGTGGATTGAATTTGAAATGGGTTGGGGGATATTTTATACCTTTGAACAGCTCTAGCTAAGTTGAATAATGATCCAAGGTGAATTTCTTGAGAGTGGTAGTTGTAAAAGCTTTCAATTGTAGTGTGAGTTATTCCTTCAAAATAAATCAATCCAATCTTTTTGAAATGCCTTAAGGGTCAGTGCAATAGTTGGACCAGGTAGGTGCCATCCACTCTAGGGCAGCATCAACCAAGGTGTTTGATTTAAAGAGTTGTAGGAAATAGTCAACTAAGGGATCATGTCGAGCAAAATTTCCCCAGACTTCATTCTGATATGTGGTGAAATTTAAATCACCTCCAAGGATGAGGTGAGGCATTTGTAG